>JAPPVO010000002.1:198597388-198797388 GCA_030407325.1 Camellia japonica | reverse complement strand
AGCCACTCATGGAGGAGTGGAAAGAAGAAAAAGATGAGGAAGAAGACCTCATGGAAGTGTCCTTCAAGCTTTTTGGAGCAAATCCTCTCTTGAAACCCTAGCCTCTCTTTTGTTGCCAAAACAATTTCAGAACCCTAAAAAAGTCTTTTTTTTTTTTTTTTTTTTCTATTGATCTTTCTGCTGCCTTTCAAACAGGTTGAAAACATCAAGCATGTTTTCCCAGAAAAAGTCAACGCACGTGCGGGAATCTGTTTTTTCTCCAAATTCTGTCTTTTTACCCATTTTTATGCTCCGACTATATACAACCTAATTGACATTAAACACACATAACGTATACAATTTGACAAGCAAGTAAAGTTAAGAGATCCTAATTAACGGCCTTAATGTTGTACAATACGGCCTTAATCACATCCCCTAACTTATAACTTGCTAGTCCTTAAGCAAGTAATAAAAATAAAATTAAATTAAACAAAATCTAGCTATTTCCTCTTTCGTGGGAAAACAGTTGCATTTAGCATATGCAACAAGCCTTTAAACCACAAAGTTACCCCAAGTGGACAAGTAAAGTCTCGTGAGGGTTTCCAGAAATGATACCCACAAACATTAACATATTCATATATACTCAACAACAATTAACCACACTACTCCACCTAATAATCAACTTATGTGCCACTACAATGTGATATTAAGACATAATGGGTCATTAAAGACACAGTGCACAAGCATGAAGGAATCTATTGAGTCAAAACCACAATTCAGTTAATACAAAAGTAAAGTTCCCTGTACTTGTACATGCTAGTAGACAAATCATCAGTACCCTTGGTGTGAAGTGCAATCTCCATATCAGTTAACTGTCCACTATAATAGCTCAGTGTAACTCATAATAATACCCAACATATACAGAAAAACTAACCTGTTGCAACCAAGATTCTCAAAATTTTTTTTTTTTTTTTTAAATGACTGTGCAATGTCCTAATCCATTAAGCTTTCTAATCATTTAAATGACTGTGCAATGTCCTGATCCATTAAGCTTTATAATCAACCCATGTAGCAAGTATTGGGCCAATTACTCCCAAATCAGACGGTTTTAGGGCACTAGGTGTAGAGACACCCCTACGGGCTTAATAACTCGAGTTAAAAAGGCTACGAATCTGAACAAGTCATTCTCCTTATTTTTCCTTAACTGTGCAATGTCTAAGTCCCTTATGCTTTCTAATTAACCCATGTAGCAAATATTGGGCTAATGACTCCAAACCAGACGGTTTTAGGGCACTAGGTGTAGAGACACCCCTCGGGCTTAATAACTCGAGTTAAAAAGGTTACGAACCCAAACAAGTCAAGTGTTTTTTTTTTTTTAGAGAATTTTGGCTCCTCATTTATTCTTTTCTACAAACCTAGCTATTATCAATGATGTACACCAGGGATTATAATAAAAAGATCACCGCTATGATAGTGTGTTCATGTGAATTAAGGCATACTCATGACAAGTGTACTAATACCACAAATACAAACAACTCTGCTAGTGCAAACATCACATGCAAGTATCAACTCAATAAACCCTTTTCATACAAGTCTACTATGCTCCCCAATTAACATATACAAATATCATCACCCTACTAGCAACAAGTCACATCAAGTGAAGTAATGCAATCAAGTGAAACAGGTATAAGCATGAATTATGATCCAAATGGAAATGCACAAAAGAAAATATAACCCTCATCTCCCAACTTGAATATGACAGTGTTCTCTATGGAAAAGTAAAGAGAAATGAGAGAATATTACCAGAAATTGTAGGTGCACATCCAGGTAGGCATAGAGTAACAGACACACACTTCACACACTTTTTTTTTTTTTTTTTTTTTTATTTTTATGAAAAGAAGAAATAACTAAAAAGAAAAAAAAATAAAAATAAAAAAAGAGACAAAGATAGGCCGGTACTGCGGAGAATCCAGTGGTGGTGGTGGCGGGAAATGCCGGGCAAACAAGGCGTTCATTAAAGATCGCGTCTCAAAGGCTTCATCCTGAACCCGTTGGCCGAGCTGATCGACATGCTGCTGGCTCGACTCCCGATATGTATAAAAGTCAGTTTGCAGTGATGCAACTGACTGCTGAATGTTGAGCTGGCGGGCGTGTAGCTGGTCGAAGGCTGCCTGAGAATAGTCTCGATGCGCCTGAAAATTCGTGCGCAACCCCATGAGACTCTGGTGGTGATCACGAAGAGTGCTGTGGACCTGATCCACAAAGTGCTGAAGTTATAGGTACTCCTCGCGGGTCATGTAGAATGGGTCCCCTTGGGGAGGCACAAGGGGGGCAAGATGAGGCGGGTGGTTGGGGACAGGGTCCTGGGCCTCATCATCCGAGGCACCAATCTGTTGCGAAAAGCGAGATATGCTATGTTGCCCTTCCCTCTGCCCGAAAGTCGGATAAGCTCGATCAATCTCCTCAGTCGAAGCAATGGGGAGGTTATTCAGCTCGAAGACAAGTGTAAGCATGTTGGCAAATGGCAGGGGCCAAGTCAGGTTCTGTATAGGTTGGGTCGAACTGTCTCTCGTAGAAATTTGCGCATATGCATCCAGATGATGTGCGCAAGCGGGACCTGACAGTCATGCTGATACCCATATAAAACCCGAACAAACTCCAAACGGCGCTTAGCTTTATGTCCTAGTGGAAGGGCATTCTTATGTACCACGGAATCAATAAATAATAAGCGACCAGGCAGCTTGCTCCGGCACAAGCATGTGTAACTCGCGTCACCGTGGGCTCCCAGGAAGTACTCTCGGATGAGGCTGTGTGTGGGTTGTTGGTCCTCAACGTCTGGGAAGGGCTGGTGTTCTATCTTGGAAAAGAACCCTAACACGGTGGCAATCATGGATTCGGTGACGCAAACGAGATAACCATCAATAATAGACAGCAATTCGTCCTCGGTGAGTGACTCATACAGGTTCTGGTAGAATAGTCGTACCAGACGAGGATAAGTAGACGCTGTAACCGTACAAAGGCCTAACTGCTGTCGAAGTTGGAGTTGCTCAACAGCCCAAGAAGTGGCTGGGTCACGCTGAAAATATGCAATGTTGAACTGCGTGAGCTTGTGAAGCGGCCGTGAAGCCCACTCCGGCTGTGGTAAGTCACCCGATGGCGGTGGTGAGAATGGTGGTGACGATAGCGGCGGTGGCGCAGAGGAGGTAGAACCTCTGGCCTTTTTGGAGGCCCGGGTGGATAGCCGTCTACTCATATCCTGCACACACCAAAAGCAAATAGACACAGACCCGTGGAACCAATCATGATAATAAAGCAAAATATGAAATCACAAGTTTGCCCACCCAATTTTTTTTTTTTTTTGAATTAAACTAGAATAATAGAATATATCTGAACAACTAAATAGATGGAAAATATAATGAATTAGAAAAATTAGGTATTAGATTTTTTAAAAATTTTATTTATTTATTATATATATATATATATAAACTAAAAGAAATAAATAAATGAATAAAAATGACATTAAATGAAATTAACTACTGAACAACAGTACAATTTTATTGAAGTAACTAATGACTAAATAATTAAACTAACAGAACTAAATTATTTAAATAACCTAAACTATCAAGTAAAGAATGCAGTAAGACAATAAAATAATAGAAAAATAAGATAAACTAAACTATAAAACAAAATAAACTAAACTATAAAATAAAATAAACTAAACTAAACTATAAAATAACTAAACTATAAAATAAAATAAGCCAAACTAAACTTCTTCTTCTTTTTTTCTTTTTTTTAATGCAGAGGTACCGCATGTGCGCCGAATTAGGCCGCATGTGCGGCTGATATCTTCTTGCTATGCAGATTTTTTTTTTTTTTTTTTGGGTGAAGTATGAACCGTAGATCAACAACAAACTAAAACAAAAACCCTACAAATTTATTCCTACATCCACAAATCTACACAAAGAGGAAAAGTTACCTTAAAAGAGTGGAAAAAGAGGGAGAAAGAAGGATGATTCGCTGGAAAAAAATGGTAGTCGCCGGAGATTCAATGGACGGAGAGGAAATAGTGATGCCAGCGGTGAGATGGTGGTGATGAAGAAGGAATGAGGGTTGAGAGTTGAAAGGTTGGTGATGGTGGAGTGTGATAAATTGGTGGGTTTGGCCCCGTTTGGTAGAGCTATAGAAAAGTGATTATAGATTATAACTTAATAGATTATGATTTATAACTGTGAGTATAAGCTGTTAACCTGTTTAGTGCAATTGTGAGACTATGGATTTAAACAGTAGAGTAGTGTTTGGTTAATAAGCTAAAAATAGCTTTTTACTCTATAATTGTCCTTTCTACCCTTATATGATATAAAAATAATTATTTTGTCATTTTTTTCAGTTTTAATTTTTTTTTAAAAATTTTATTAATGAAAGTTAATATAATTAGTATTAATTAGTATCAATTAATATAAAAATTGATACATTTGCTAAAAATGTAATGGAAGTATTATTGTCACAATTATTTTCCATTATAAATTAATTAGTATCAATTAATTGCTTAATTAGTATCAATTAATACTAAAATTATTAATTAGTATCAATTAATGGCTTAATTAGTCTCAATTAATATTAAAATTATTAATTAGTGTAAATTAATATTAATATTTAATTTTTATTAGTATCAATTAATAATTAATTCATTACAAAAGTATACAATATTAATTTATTAATAATTAATACCAATTAATATTGATTTTTTTAATTAATATTGATTTTTTTTCTTTTTCTTCAGAAATATACAATTTTTTATTTTTTAATTAATATAAAAATATATAGTATGAATTTATTAATAATTAATACCAATTAATATTTATTTTTCAACTAATATTGATTTTTTTTCTTTTTCTTCAGAAATATACAATTTTTTATTTTTTAATTAATATTAATATTAATTAATATTAATATTTGGGTATTGACGAGGGCATTTAAGTAATTTTAACCCCCCACACCAGTTGCATGCTTAAGTCAAAAATTTAAGCACCCCCTGATCTGTTTTTGAGATAAGCTGAGAAATAGTTTGATTTAAGTTATAAGCTAGTTAACTTAAGCTGCACCAAATACAATATTTTAACTTAAATTAAGCTAAAAACTGAAATAAGCAGCTTATAAGCTCTACCAAACAGGCCTTTTGTGGGGTTTGTAGGGGATGTGAGAGAGAGAAAGATAGATAGAGATAGATGAGCGGTACAGAGAAGTAAAGAGAAAATCTGAGAGTGATTGTGAGAGAAGTGGGTTAGGTGTTGATAAGGTCAATTTTTATTTTTATTTTTCACGAAAATAAAATAAAATAAATAGAATAAAATAAATAAAAGAAGTTGACAAAGAAATCAGATTTTTGTTTTTTTATTTTTATTTTGTTTTATTTTATTTAATTTATTATTAATTTTTTTATATGCAAATAAAATAAAGAAATAAAAACAAATAAAGAAAAAATTATTATTATTATTATTATTTAATATTTTATTTATTTATTTATTTATTTGTTTTTTTTTGAAATAAGTAAATAAATTAAAATAATAGTAATAATAAAAAAAAACAAAACAAAAATTGCAAAATAAATTTTTTTATTTTATTTTTTTTTATTTTGAACGTCGTCACGCACATGTGGGGCATATGCTGCACGTGCGGACTTGTCCCGCACCAAGGCCACACACCTGCATATAAAGCAATGTGCGAATGCAGATTCACAAAATTTCCTGCACGTGCGGGGAACATGACGCACATGCTGCGATTTCCTCTCTCGCTTTTTTTTTGGTGGAAACGACGCTCCACACATGTGGGGATCAATCCGCATGTGCAGCTTGACGCACATTCGCAAGCACCTGCAATTAATGCAGTACGCAATTGAGGAATGAAATTTTGTGCTGCATGTGCGGGATTTTTTTTTTTTTTTTTTCTAGAGACCAAATACAACATTTACCAAAAACAATATTTTTTTTTTGTATAACTATATGTATATATATATTTTTAAAAGATAAAAGATAAGAAATTAAAAACCGAGGTACAACCCAAAGCATGCTAAACCATTTCTACCTTCATTTGACATCCGAAATAAATATAGCACTTTAGAAAATATAGGAATGCCTAACAAGGGTATAATCTTCACGCGAAAAATACAGGTACTACTTTTCTCCTTAACAGTGTGTGTAACTTTCCCTATTCTCCAACAGAGTGACAGATTATGTTGATTCGGTATCCAGAATCAAAGCGCATAAAGCTAACTCGACCTATGGGGCTACCATACAGAGTTCAAGCCGGGGTAGTTTTGAAGCAATCTCCACACCCCTGGGTATTTAAACTAGACTTTAGTCTCGGAAATTCCAAACCTTTGCATTCTAGGCTTTGTCATTCGAACTCTAGTTTCCACCGTCTCAGTTGGTCTCCTGGGAACTCACTACAAACACAGTTAGATGGCTATACCAGACCGTCAGATGCCGTTCGGGCACGGCTAACACCAAAGGAATTACACCTTTATAGGATTTAAAGTCTCCTAGACGTAAATAAAGCACAACAAGAACAAAGAAAAACAGAATAGAATAGAAGGGAAAGAAAATAGAACAAGAAACCAATCTATCAATCATAGTAAAAAGGGTCCATCAAAGCAATGGACTCAATCATATCCTCATTCCCAATCCACTCTATATATGGCTTCAATCTTTGGGCATTCACTTTGAAAGTGTGGCCAGTCTTTAGATCTTGCACCTCAATGGCGCCATGAATAAATGCCTCAACAACCATAAAGGGACCATCCCATCTTGATCTAAGCTTAGCCGGAAAGAGTCTCAATTTTGAGTTAAAAAGCCACACTTTTTGGCTGGGTTCAAAGGATTTTTCTATTAATGTACTTGTCATGTAATTCTTTAGTCCGAGCTTTAAAAATTCTCGAACTTTCATATGCATCATTCCGGATTTCCTCCAATTCATTGAGTTGCAATTTCCAGTTGAGCCTAGCCACGGCCATATCGAAGTTAAACTTCTTTATAGCCCACAATGCTCGGTGCTCAAGTTCAATCGGGAGATGGCAAGCTTTGCCAAACACCGCCCTATATCGTGACATCCCAATGGGTGTCTTATAAACAGTGCGGTAGGCCCATAATGCATCAATCAACCGTTGTGATCAATCTTTCCTATCTGGCTTCACTATTTTCTCTATTATGTGCTTTACCTCCCTATTTGAGACTTCCACTTGGCCACTAGTTTAAGGGTGGTATGGAGTGCCAACTTTATGAGTAATAGAGTATTTCTTGACTACCGACTTAAAGAACCGGTTACAAAAATGCATACCCTGATCACTTATTATGGCTCTAGGAAACCCAAAACGACTAAAGATGTTTTCATGCAAAAATTTGATTACCACTCTATGATCGTTTGTTCGGCCAGCTATCGTCTCCACCCACTTAGATACATAATCTACTGCCAAAAGAATATACTCAAACCCGAATGACGAGGGGAAAGGTCCCATAAAATCAATCCCCCAAACATCAAATATCTCTACCACAAGAATAGAGGACATTGGCATCATGTCACGCCGAAATATCGAACCCATTTGCTGACAGCGCAAACAGGTTCTACAAAATTGATGGGCATCTTTAAAAATTATGGGCCAATAAAACCCGCTCTATAAAATCTTGGCGGCCGTTTTATGCCCACTAAAATGACCGCCACATGCAGAAGAATGACAAAATGTAAGAATACTGTGCACCTCACTCTCCAACACACACTGTCGAATCACTTGGTCGGAGCAATATTTAAATAACTCCGAATCCTCCCAAAAATAATACCTGACCTGCGAAAAGAATCGGTCTTTGTCTTGTTTAGACCAATTCTGCGGAATTTGCCCAATGGCCAAGTAATTCACAATATGTGCAAACCACGGGGGGCTTACTCGTGACAGCTCAAGGAGTTGTTCGTCAGGAAACGAATCATGCAAAATAAGAGGGTCACTAGTATACTCAACAAGGATTCGGGAGAGGTGATCCGCTACCACATTCTCAAATCATTTCTTATCTCGGATCTCTAGGTCAAATTCCTGAAGCAACAAAATCTATCTAATTAACCTAGGTTTGGTCTCTTTCTTTGATAGTAAATACCGCAAAGCAACATGATCAGTGAAGACTATGACCTTGGAACCTAGGAGATAGGACTAGAATTTATCTAAGGCAAAGACCATAGCTAGGAACTCTTTCTCGGTGGTAGTATAGTTTAATTGTGCATCTGAGAGAGTGCGACTAGCATAGTATATAGCAAATGGTGCCTTATTGACCCTTTGGCCCAACACAGCCTGACAACATAATCGGAGGCGTCACACATGATTTCAAAGGGAAGCGACCAATCTGGTGATTTCATGATTGGGGCGGTGGTCAGGGCCATTCTCAGTGTTTCAAATACCTTCAAGCATGCCTCATCAAAGATAAAAGGCGCGTCCTTAACTAGTAAACTACACAAAGGACGAGATATTTTACTAAAGTCTTTGATGAACCTACAATAAAAACCTGCATGCCCTAGGAAAGACCTAATTTGACGCACGGAATTGGATGGAGGAAGGCCTGCAATGAGGTCAACCTTAGCCTTGTCTACCTCTATACCTCGAGGGGACACAATGTGTCCCAACACTATACCCTCACAAACAACAAAATGGCTCTTTTCCCAACTCAAGATTAGGTTTGCCTCAGTACATCGTTCCAACACTCTAGTCAAGTTCCTAAGGCATTTCTCAAAAGACGGTCCAAACATCGAAAAATCATCCATAAAAACCTCTAAGAATTTCTCCACCATATCGGAGAAAATGGCCATCATACACTGTTGAAAAGTTGCCGGTGCATTACATAGCCCAAAGGGCATGTGAATGTGGTCTTTTCCTGGTCAGCGGGGTACACCGAGACTTGATTATACCCCGAATAGCCATCAAGAAAACAGTAGAAACCCTGCCCCGCTAATCGCTCTAGGATCTGGTCAATGAAAGGTAAGGGAAAATGATCCTTTCTAGTCGAGGAATTCAGTCTCCTATAATCAATGCACACTCACCACCCAGTAGTGGTTCGTGTGGGAACTAACTCTCATCTCTCATTCTCAACAACAATGATGCCAGATTTCTTGGGCACCACTTGTGTGGGACTCACCCACTTGCTATCCGAGATGGGGTATATAATACCCGCATCCAACAATTTCAATACCTCATTTTTCACCACCTCTTTCATATTAGGATTAAGTCTCTGTTGCATTTCACGAGAAGGTTTGGTGTCCTCCTCTAGGTGTATATAATACATGCACATTAAGAGATCTATCCCTTTCAAATCAGCCACTAACCACCCTATAGCACTCCGATGTGCCACGAAAACACTCATTAACTGACTCTCCTGCTCTGCAGTCAAGTCAGATGCAATGATGACTGGTAAAGTATCCTGGGGCCCTAAAAATGCATACTTAAGTGTGGCCGGGAGTGGCTTCAACTCAAGTGTAAATGGTGTGACCAAAGATGGTATGGCGAGCTCTCTCCACAGAGGAGGAAGTGACTCAAACTGGGTTTTCCACGGAGGAAAATCTGATGTAGAAGAAGCATTAAGCAAGACATTCACCTTGTCAATCGACCTATCAGTATCAAAATTTTCAAACCCAAAATGAGCTAGACAAGCCTCTAAAGGGTCCTCTACAAGAATGGAGGGCAAAACTTCCTCCACAACCTCATCCACAACCTCATCCACAACATCCACAAATAAGCACTCATCTCTCTCATGGGGTTGTTGGGATGCTTGGAAAACATTAAGTTTCATTTGCATGTTACCAAATGAAACTTTCATCACTCCGGTACGACAATTAATGCATGCATTAGCCGTAGCCAAGAAAGGTCGACCTAAGATCACCGGGATTTGTTTCCTAGAATTGGCTACCGGTTCCATATCTAACACCAAAAAGTCAACAGGGAAGTAAAACCTTTCAACCTTTATTAGCACATCCTCAATCATGCCACGTAGCACTTTGAGGGACTGGTCAGCCAACTGGAGAGTAACAATAGTGGGCTTCAACTCGCCAAGCCCAAATTCTTCATACACAGAGTACAGCAACAAATTGACACTAGCCTCTAAATCTAATAAGGCCCTATCAATGAAATGGTCCCTTATAATGCATGCAATAGTTGGGGCACCCGGGTCCTTAAGCTCAGGAGGTGTGTCATTCAACAAGATGGAGCTTACTTGCTCCGTGAGGATGACCTTTTGGAACACGTGTGTCCTAGATTTACGCTTTTGCGTACAAAGGTCATTCAGAAATTTAGCATAGAAGGATACTTGCTTAATCGCCTCCAACAGGGAGAAGTTGATTTTTACCTATTTAAAGACCTCCATCATTGATTCCATAGATGCCGCATTCTTATTAAAAGGGGACGGTGTATCAAGGCATTGGGAAAGGGTACCTTAGGCACATTTGGTGCCATGGGCTCATGTGAAATGCTAGGGACTAAGTCATCCCTCTTAAGTGTTTCCCCCTCACCCTTACTCTCATTAGGTGTACCACCGTGGTCACCCTTCTTAGCTCTAGTTACATCAGACGCAACTAACTGAGGCTCTAACTCCCTCACACTTCTCAAAGTAATCACCGCTTGCACTTGCTCATGGTGCTTTCCATTCCCACCCGAACTCTTTGCCCCGTATTGTTCCTTAGGATTGGCCACAGTTTGACTTGGTAATTTTTCCTCCTCTCTCCGATTCATGTTGTTAGCCATTTGACCCAATTGGGCCTCTAGCTTGGCAATAGAGTGAGTATGAGAGTGAACTACCGGTGCTAACCCCTTAAGTTCTGAAAGAACTTCCAACACTTGAGTCTCAAATGCAGAGTTGCCCTGAGGAACAGGCGAGGGTTGTGGTTGCCGCTACGATTGTGGGGGTCGATAAGGTTGCGGTGGTCGGTAAGATGATTGGTTAGCAAAATCATTAAAATTCTGCCTCAGTGGTGGAGGATTGTAAGAAGTGCTTTGTGAAGGGGGTCTCCATGAAAAATTAGGGTGATTTCTCCATCCCGGATTGTATGTGTTGGAGTATGGGTCATTACCCGGGTTGGAGAATCCTTGAGCCTCATTCACATGCTCTTGGACTAACTCCAGAAATTGTGATGCCGAAGGACACTCACTCAAGTCATGAGCAGAGTTCGCACAAATAACACATGCCTCGTGAAATTGAGGCTGATCTTGCTGGGTAGGGGCATGTCCCGCAGCTAATAATTGGTCTATTTTATGGGACAGTGCCTCTACTTGTTGGGCTAACTCTAGGTTTTGCTCGACCTCATAAATGCCCCCTCTTTTCGAGGCTCCAACTATTGGTTGCTGGACTTGTCGGGCTGCGTGTCACAACCCAAACCCGTCCCTATAGGTTTAGCATTGTAACCGGCCAGTAATCCTAGGATTACCAAAGGTCTCTTGACAGATTAACATATAGATAGGGGCTGCGGAAGCAAATATACAAAATAGGCAAGGTCCGATGAGCTGTGATAACATACATGGGATAGAATAGCTTGAAACTTTATAAACTTACGGGTGTAGCCAACATGTATAGTATTTACATAACACACTTAGACGTACATAACAAAATCTCACCCACAACTTTAACAACCAACACAATCTACTATGATTACAAAAACAGCCATGAGACTAGGCTTCATTCGGAACCTCCTCGGGAGGCGCAAGGGTTAGCTGACAAAAACTGAAATGAAGGCCGTCAACTTTGGCCCTGATCACGTGCCAGCTCACCTACATACATAATATAAACAGTGAGCGGAAGCTAAGTGAATAATAACGGAGTAAAGGGGTTTTAATGAGTGAAGTCCATAGAGATTCAGAAATCATAAACCAGGTTCAAATTCAAAATTATGTTCAGATCATTTACAGAAATCATAAGTCATGCTTAATCATACGTGGTATATCCATTAGCGCTAACAGAGCAGATATAGAACAGATGCAGACACATGGTGGTTATGAATAACCAATTCCATAAAGGAACCTCCGAATCTGGGTAATAGAGAATAAACATGCTGAGCCCCATGATGGAGCCTCCGGTACGGGTAACAGATGGAAAACATAATAAGTTCCTAAAATGGAACCTCCGATACCGGGTAACAGCTAACAGATATCACATGATACTAAGGATGCCACAAATACATGTCAGAAATTGGACAATCATTCATTGTTCAGAGCATATTATTCCAGAAAACATATATGAATTTATCATACAAAAAATAAATAAAGTTCAACATAACTTTACTAAGTTATTACTCACAATTGGCTTCGAGTGCAGACAGACAGAACAGACTAATCAATTGATTCGAGGCCCGCGACCTACACGAACATATATACAAATACACACTTGAAACTTAGTCGAATTATTCATGACTTGCTTTATTTGTTCTAGGCGTGTTTCTAGTCTTTATCTTCATTATAGTGCCTCAAGCATGGCCTAGGAATGCCTAGGATGGAAAGAGGATGCAAAAATTCACTTTGAATCATTTCTCAAATTTTGTTGAAAATAGGGTCCACGCTCGAGCGGACATGCAAGATGTGAAGGCTCACTTGAGCGTGTCTTTCCCCGCTCGAGCGGACTGCAAAACTCGACAAAAGTACTGGATGCATGAATTTCGCGCTCGACGGACGCTCGTCCCCGCTCGATGGACGCTCGTCCCCCGCTCGAGCGTGAGACTCAGACCTTCGCTCGAGCGTGAATTCTCTCGCTCAAGTGGACTATAAAACACAAGAACTTCTGGGTACATGTATTTCACGCTCGAGCGTGACTCATGTCGCTCGAGCGAAAGTGCATGTACTCAGAGTGTATGCTCGAGCGTGAAGTCCCCCGCTCGAGCGTGGATCAAATTTCTGGAATTTCCAACTTTGATCTTCAAGCTCAAACTCAACCTTTAAAGCATCAAACCTCATTTTTCTGGGCCAAAACTTGAGAAAATGCAAGAAAACTCATAAAACAACATGTTCAAAGGATTATATCAAGAAATCATGGCCCGAAAGCATGTCGATTGTGTAAAATCCAACTCGAAACTCAAGAATAGTTCATGAACATAACATGCATGCAATTCTTTGAACTAAGGCTCCTCAAAACATGATCAAATGCTACCAAATAACATGAAACTTATTGTTTCCCCAAAATTAAAGTGAATTCAAAACATGCATGGGGAATTCTCTGAAAATTAAACTCAAAACATGGAAATTTATGCATGCATGCATGGATTGATTTAGTTCCCTTCCAATCCTAGCTCAAACCTTACATGAATTCATCTAATTCACTAGAATTCTAGCACTAGTAATTCAATTTCATAGTTAAGAGGGTGAATGCCTACCTTAAGTCTTGAATTCTCAAGTGTGGTAGCTTATTGTCCCAAATTCTCCTCAATTCACCAACAATCCTAGCAATTCCTTGATTTGAGCTCAATTTTCTTCCCACTCTCCCCTCTCCCACGTTTTCTCTCTTGAAGACTCAAAATGTGATGGCATGGAAGAAAAAGAAGTGAGTGGGTTCAAATGGTGCCTTAAATAGGCTTGGGTACAAGTGTGATTAATATAGGTTAATTGGTGCACATTAATTTAATTTAATTTAATCGTTCCGAAATGAATTTCGATTGAACTTACCATAAAATTCTAAAAATCCTAATTAACACATAAATCAACTCAATTTCGTAATTGGATGCCGATAAGGCCTCCAATTCGCAAGCCGAAACTAAAACGTGAACAGATCTTCCTACGCCCAACAGATATAAACACAAACAATGCAACACACACAAGCAGTTTAATTCCGAATTTCACGTTAATTGTTAATTAGGCATAATTAATCATGGATTAACGTTAATCATGAGTCGGGGTTGTTACACTACGGAGGCATGTGAAGGGAATTATCACTTAGGTTCTCAAACAATTGTCATGCCTCGGCATCATTTTTGGACATGAATGTCCCACCACAGGATGAATCCACCATTTGGCAGTGCGGCTCAGTTAAGCCATAATATAACGTTTGAACAAGTTGCCAATCAGGCACTTGGTGGTGGAGACACTGTTGGAGAAAGTCTCGAAATCTTTCCCACGTCTCATGGAATTGCTTGCCATCCATCTGAGCAAAATTGGTGATGGCTCGTTTAAGTTGGTTGGTTTTACCTATGGGAAAGTACTTCTCCAAGAACCGTTGCTGTAATTGGTCCCAAGTTGTGATTGAATTAGCAAGTAAGGAATTCAACCAGTGTTTGGCTTTATCCTTTAATGAGAATGGAAGCAATCGCAACATTAAGGCCTCATTTATGAAATTCTGGATCCTCACTGTCGAGCAAATTTCCAGAAATTCATTCAAATGTTGTAAGGATCATCATGAGCTAGTCTATGGAATGATGGGAGCATTTGTATGGTGCTGGACTTAGTCTCATAATGAGCAGCAGTGGTGTTTGGTAATTGGATGCATGATGGTAATGTATATGCAGTGGGTGTAAAATAATCCTTAAGGGTCTGGTTGGGGACATTCGGGACATTTGGATTTTCCATCTCTAATGGCTCAATGTATGAATATGAATATTCAAGCCTAAGAACACGGGCAGAGGATCTAAGTCTCCTAAGAGTCCTTTCTAGTTCAAGGTCCAAACTCCACAATTCAGGGCGACAAGAACGGCGCCCATGCATACACTACTCACACACACACAAAAAGTTCATACTTTGTGCACTAAGTTACGAAAGCAAAATAACAAAGGGAGAAATATTCACAGTGGTTTAACGAAAACTCTTTACTCGTCTTGCGGGTGCTTGACGTGTAGACGTTGTCTCCAACCTCTAATTAGGTTTGTCTTTCTTTTTAGCACTTTGATGCTTTGCTTGTGAGTGTTTGCTTCTGTTTAAGCACTTTAGTGCTGCAGTCTTTTCTTCTTTTTTTTTAAGCTCGGTTGCGCTCCGCTTGCACTTCGGTTATAGTTTCCACTTTCAAATGCTTTGCACACTTAGCAACATGAAAACATAAAATCCGAAACTAAAAATTAAAATAAGAATATAACTTTAAATTAATTAATTTTGCCAGAAGTCCCCGGCAACGGTGACAAAATTTAATGGGCCGTTACACACACCAAAATTAAACATAAAACTACACCAAATTCTTTTAGAATAATGGCAAGTCCAGATATCGATCCACGGGGACAATTGTGAAATTAAACTAATTTAATTGTTAAATTCCTAAATTAATTTTGATGAAAAGATTGATTGTTCATAACCTAATTTAATAACAAATAAATTAAACTAAGTAATTAAATTATCAATTATAAATAAAATTGGATTTACTGATTTGGGGAAAAACCTAGGGCAAAGAGTCCACCACTAGTCATGTAAATAGGGTTTCCAATTGAAATCAATTATGTTATGGTTCGAACGGGATAATGCTTTGCAACTACAAGTTCAAAGCATTTAACAAGAAAATCATCACGTTCAATGTACAAGCACGAACCATCTCAAGTAGTACGAATCGTTCACTCTAAACTAGGGTAGTGACACGACTCGTCCCTTATAGTATGGTCTATCTCATACCTTGAATGTGAAAGAATAGAAAACTCTTGTATAGAAAACATTCAACAATCACAGAAAGCCGAATATTTGAAGAAATAATGAAAAATATATATATATATAACTTCTAAAACACCATACAATTGTTCAAACCTTTACATAATTGAAAATCAAAAAGAAAAACCTAATTGCATGGCTAAGGTTTCATCAAAACCCTAGAAAAAAGGACTAGCCACTCATGAAAGAGTGAGAAGAGGAAGAAGATGAGGAAGAAGACCCCATGGAAGTGTCCTTCAAGCTTTTTGGAGCAAATCCTCTCTTGAAACCCTAGCCTCTCTTTTGTTGCCAAAATAATTTCAGAACCCTAGAAAAGCCTCTCTTTTTTTTTTTTCTATTTATCCTTCTGCTGCCTTTCAAACAAGTTGAAAACATCAGCCACGTTTTCCTAGAAAAAGTCAACGCACGTGCGGACAAAGTCAACGCACGTGCGGGAATCTATTTTTTCTCCAAATTCTGTCTTTTTGCCCATTTTTATGCTCCGACTATGTACAACCTGATTGACATTAAACACACATAAAGTATACAGTTTGACAAGCAAGTAAAGTTAAGAGATCTTAATTAACGGCCTCAATGTTGTACAATTCGGCCTTAATCAATAGAGAGATTTGAATAGGAATAACTGATTAGGGTGCATCATAAGAAGAAAAAAAAATTATTTTAGAGTTTAATATATATTGTCCTTATTAGTAAATTCATATTAGAATATAATAGGAATCTATGAATTTAAATTAGGTATACTAAAACATATTTTGAATTCAAATAGAATCTCCTGGAGTCCAGCTTCAAGGTACATACAGATTTAACGGAGGCTTTCAGGGCAAGCCCATCACAGTTTCATGTCCTCTTTGGATCGGACTTCTCTTTTGAGCCCAAATGCCTTTAATTTAAATATTTTCTATGTAAAAACTAGTAATGCCAAAAATAGTGGCAACATAAATAAAAGCTGCGTTGCAGCCTAAGGTAGTTACAAAAGCTGGATAGGTATTTGGAAAGTTTGGAAAATGCCAAAGTGTGAAGTTAAATGACTACCCTCCTTATTTCAACAAGTAGTTAAATGAGCCCAAAAGGGTCAAACAGTAAATTTCCTAAGTTGGATGGGATATTTTGGTCGTGATGTGATATCATAAATAAATATTAATCCAAAAGGCAAACAAACAGTTTTTTATCAACTTCTCAAATCACTTTGTGTGTATTGGGAATATACCCAATTTAACAAATGTTTTCAAAGTCTTGCAAATCACACTCTGTTGGATTTTCAAAATCTGTTTTTTGAAATAAAAAATTTGAAAATAAAAATTAGTTTGAGAAAAAAAATACATCAAAAAGATATTTTCATTCTAAAAAAGAGAAAATCATATGAAAATTATGAGTGTTTTTTTATTTTTTCCACCAAATTAATTTTTAATTAAACCGGCATAGTATTATTTTGAATTTCCTAACTCCCTTGATAATTTTTTTCTTTTTACTTTTTTTCTTCTTACAAATTTTTATTTTTTACGAAAAATATTGAAACGCCAATTTGAGTCTCACAATGACATTATAGAGTACGTCAACTTTATAATTGTTACACACTCCTTTATCATGTCATTGTGAATAAATTTAAATTAAAAGTTTTTAACATTTCTCGGGTTCGGATCCCAATGAACTTGCGGTTGCAGCCCTCAACATACTCAAGTTTCAAAAATAAAAATAAAAAGTGTTTGGGCCCTCCTCCAATGTGCAAGTTTTGGCTTAGCCCAACTTTTCGAGTGTTGGGCCCCAAATTGGATATGTGGAGTCCAGGGGATTTTATTTCCATCCAAAAAATTATTAAATATTGTCAATTTTTAAGTATACTTTATTTAATTATTTAAAATTTTAATTTATTCTCATTACGCCCTATTATTTACCCTCAATACAGAAAATAATTCTCAAATACAGAGAGAGAAAAAAAAATCCAAACTTATAAGCATATAAGCATTATAAATACAGAAAAATCAAATTTTTACATAAGCATTATATAACTTTTCAATACAAGAAAAAAACTTTTACATTATAAATTATCTACAAGAATATTCGTGAAAAAGTAAAAACTAAACTTATAAACACATAAGCATCAGGTACTAACAAGAAATAGTAGTTCTCAAATAATGTTCTATTTAAATGACAAAATAAGAATAACTTCAATAATATGTTATTGCTAATCTAATTACTGAGCCCTTTAATTTTTTATCAAAAAAATGATATAGAAAATAATTTATGGTACTCTATAAAAATTGTGAAATCCCTTTATATGAATATTTACCTCTTTTTTGATGGTTGTTTCAAAAAACTATTTTGATTATTACTCTCATTCATTATTTGGTTTTGTTCAAACTTTCTTCTAGGGTTTAGGGTTTCAAAATAATAAAAAAAATAATGTTGATGATGATGGTGAGTTTTGGTAGGGTGGATTGGAGTTTTGGAGGGAGAATGAAGAAGAAGAAGAAGAAAAAATAACTTTAATCTCTTGAGGAAGAAGATATAGAAGGTTGAATAGGAATAACTGATTAGGATATTCCATGAAAAAAAAAATTTATTTTAGGGTTTAATATATATTATCCTTAGTAGTAAATTTATATTCGAATATAATAAAAATCAAAATTTATGAATTTAAATTAGATATACTGAAACATATTTTGAATTCAAATAGAATCTGCCGCAGTCCAGCTCCAAGGTACATACAGATTCAACAGAGGCTTTCACGGCAAGCCCATCACAGTTTCATGTCATCTTTGGATCGGACTTCTCTTTTGGGCCCAAATTCCGGCCCAAATGCCTTTCTTGATGCATCATGCATGTATTGTTGATAAAAATAATAAAAAATAAAAAACTGTTCTTAATTTAAATTCAGATTTATTTTGGTTTATGCCAGAAAATTTAAAATTTAAATATCTTCTATGTAAAACCTGGTAATGCCAAAATAGTGGTCTTTTGACAACATAAATAAAAGTTGCGTTGTAGCCTAAGGCTCCGTTTGGCAAGGAGGTTTGGGGCTATTTTAGTCACAAAAGACAAATGGGTGTTTTGGGAAGTTGGTAAAAAGCTGACTTTTGACTTTTTATTAAATTTTTTGACTTTTTTTGAAAGTGATTTGGGAAGTTAGTAAAAAGCTGACTTTTTTTATTTTTGATTTAATATTTTTTAAAAGTGTCACATCACTCTAAAATGACAAAAATATTCTTACTTTTTGATTTTTAAATTAATTAATTAAAATGTTTTAGAGGGTAGTTTGGTAAATTTGGGTGTTGCTTTTTTGGATCTTCCCAAATCACCATTTCAGCGTTTTGGCCAAGCTTGGCGTTTTTGGAGTGATGGCAAAACGCAACTTTTTATTGTTGTTGCCAAAACGGCACAAAATAGGCTATTTTAGCCACAACAAACAAAACATTACATCCAACCCATAATCATTACACTCTTCTCTCATAAAAAAAGTCAAAAAAGCTAAAAAGTTCTTCCCAAACCAAACTTTTTAGCCCAGGCTAAAATAGCCAAAAAATTCAAAAAGCCAAAAAGCCAACCCACTTCTAAGGTAGTTACAAAAGCTAGATGGATATTTGGGAAGTTTGGAAAACGCCAAAGTGTGAAATTAAATGACTACCCTCCTTGTTTCAACAAGCAGCTAAACGAGCCAAAAATGGTCAAATAGTAAATTTCCTAAGTGGGGTGGGATATTTTGGTCGTGATGTGACACCAATAATAAATATTAATCCAAAAAGTAAGCAAACAGTTTTTTACCAACTTTTTAAATCACTTTTTAAAAAAATTAAAAAACTTAGTTAAAAGTCAAAAATCAACTTTTAACCGCCTTCCCAAAACACCCCATAAAATTATATTGTGTTATCTTGCTTATTTCATTCCACTATAATTTGAATATAAATTTTAAAAATTACTTAGGTATCGTTTGGTAACACTTACGTTTTCAGTTTTCTGTTTATATTTACAAAAATTTTAAAAACTCAAATAAAAACTTGTTTGGTAAAATTTTTGATTTATAAATTAGTGGTCTCAGTTTATAAATTTGGCCAAAAAATGAAAACACAAAAAATGTGTTTCCGTTTTAAGTTTTGAGTTTTTTTTTTTTTTACCACCCAACACTAGACACCACCCGTCACCATTTTCTACCACCGTCTTCCGCCACCACCACCTGCCACCACCACTCACCACCCACCATCCGCCACCACCACCCACCACCCACCACCTACCTGCCACCCACTCGCCACCACCACCCATCTCTCGCCGCCACCGCCACCACCCACCTGCCATCCACCCGCCACTACCATCCACCGCCCATCACCACCACCCGCCACCTACTTGCCATCACCACTCACCACCCACCTGCCACTACCAGCCACCCACCACCACCACCATCACCCACCACCTACCCGCCACCCACTTGTACCACCACCCACTCGCTACCACCTACCACTCGCCACCGTCACCCACCCACCCACCACCACCACCACCTACCCGCCACCACCCACCACCACCTGCCATCCGCTACCCTCCTGCCACCACCACCCGCCGCCACCACCACCACCCGCCGCCGTCAGCTACCCACCCACCATCACCACCCACCAACCCACCACCACCCGCCATCCGCTACCCACCTACCATCACCACCCGCCACCACCACCACCACCTCCACCCACTCGCTACCACCCACCACCTGCCACCATCACCCACGCACCCGCCACCGTCACCCACCCGCCACCACCCACCACCCGACGTCATCACTTTCCACCACCGTCTTCCGCCGCCACTTGCTACCACTTGCCATTTCTTACTCTTTTTTATATTTTTTAAAATTTTTTTAAACATTTTATCAATTACCAAACGCGTTTGTAGTTTATGTTTTTCTAAAAATAAAAAAAAATAAACAAAAATCGGTTTATAAAATTTTTATAAATATAAACTGAAAACGTAAATGTTACCAAACACACCCTTAGCTTTTAAAAATTTATGTTTGGTTTAATTTTTCAAAAACTGTTTTTAGATTAGATTTCGATATTTCTAATGAATTTTTTTATTTCATATTTTAGTCAATTTTTTTGTACTTTTTAGATGTACTAAATCAAGATGCATCTAAAAAAAAAATCACTTAAATATTAAAAAATCACTAAAAACAAATAAAAAGTTGAACAAAAATCTGTGTGCATTTTTGTTTTTTTTTTAGTATTTTTTTCGTATTTTTGTTAAACTTTTAATTTTTTACATGCATCTAATCTTTGATGTATCTAAAAAGTATAAAAAAAGAAAAAGAGAAACTAAAATATGACATAAAAAAAAAAAAGGTAAAAACAAACAAAAATCTGTGTAAAAATAATTTTTGAGTGTCCTTTATAGTTCAGTAGTACTACACACCTAAAATATTATTTCAAAAATATTCTAATATGAATTAAATTACTTTTAAATATAATTCACATCATAGAAAATTTAAATAGATACCACACATTTTAATTTAAACTTTTTTTTGGGTACATAACTGTTTTGATAAATGGGTAAATTACATTTTGACTATTTATATTTGGTTATTTTTTCACTTTGGCCATAGAATTTTATTTTTACCTCATCTGGGCTTTTTATGTATTAAGTTTTTCTCAATTTACTCATAAATTAATTTCTATTTAAAATTAAAAACAAAACGTAACGTTAATTGTCACGAAACCAAAAAAAAATTCTTATATTAAGATTTAGATTCGATTAAAAGTGCGAGTTATATATAATAAAATATTTTTATATCACGTGATTGTCAATATGTCATTTTTATCTAATTTTAGGCATAAGTTTGTTTTTAAAATAAATTAAAAAAAGCCTTAAAATATAAATGGCTAAAGTGAAAAAAAAAAAAAAAAAAAAAAAAAAAAAAAAAGCCCCTTTAAAACCAAAGTAAAAAAATGACAAAATATAAAAGGAGCAAAAGTGTAAAATAAAGCATATGAGTGTGCATGGTGGGACATGAAGTTTGATGTATTTGATTGGACCCCACATTGTTTTCTTGCATGGATTAGGTTTTGACTTTGTGAGAGATATGATGATCAACACCACACACATGTGCAATCATGATTGAGAAAAAGCTAATGAAACACTTGAATTTTTTCACTGTGATGGAGGATATGCATGCATGGTTGAGTTGTTTCAAATATATTTTCTCTGAACAGAATATATCAGAGAAAGCTGACTTTATAATGCTCTCTCTTACTTTTACATTTTTATCTTTTGTGCAATATCATAATAATTATTCTCTTAAAACACTATGTTTTAGACCAAAAAAATTGTAATGATGCTTAATAATAAACCATGCCAAACAAGTGATTATTATAGGTGTGTGCCACTTCTACCTAGGTCATATAGATCCACTCTTCAAAGCCCCCCATGGTGTGAATTTCTAGCTCTCATCTCATGAGATAGTTTAATGTGCTTTAGGTTTCCAAAGTTATAGTCAAACTAGCCATGATTTAACTTAATCTTCATGTAAAGTAGAAAACGACAAGAGCTTAAGCAATGGTGGACAACAGTTTAAGGGCCGCTATGTAGTATTAACTCTCATTTGTCAATTTTTGAAGTTGTGTTTAAATTATAAATTTTAATAAAAATTAAAAAAGAGAATGAAAAAAAAGTAGGTGAAATATAATTTCATTTACATTTTATTTATTTTTTTCATTTCTCTTTTTAAATTTTTACTCAAATTCATAATCCAAACATAATTTAAATATTCAGTGTTTAGTTTTAAAAAAAAATCCAAAAAGTTTTTTTACTTTGAAAATTTTCACCGTGTATCTTTTTCACCAAAAAACAAAAATGTGAAAAATTTAAAACCTTTATTCATAACCAAAAAAAAAAAAGAACTTTTTAACAATTACAAAACTCTTAAGTTTTTATAGATTTAAAAAAATAAAAAAAATATGTGAAAAAATGAATTGTCAAACTCCATCTTAGAATTTATTTAAATTTTTGATCAATTATTTGGCATCCATATATATATATATACACATAACGTTTATTGCGTAAATACGCATAAAAGATGAAATAAAATAATGACGTATTAACTAAAAAACATATACGTAATAATATGACCTATTAACATACCATTGAAATAAATGATTCTGTACAAAAAAGAATTTAAAAAAATTAACAATTTTCAAAAAAATTAAATATATCTAACGACAAATATCATTTGTCGAGTAATTTTTACATGCCAAGACAACACAATGCATGATCTTAATACCCAAGTGGGGGGCACCATTAGAGAAGAGAGGTTCCCTTGTTTTTTTTAAAAAAAAAAAGAGTCATCAGCTTTCTAGTTGACCTTTGCATGCCCCAGAAAGTCTGGCAAATTTAGAGGTGGTAAAAGAGAATCCTATCCCCCCACAAAGGACTTATGAGGATTCTTTGTTAATGGATCTCTACTCATTGCAATGAAGCTCTCTCTCTCTCTCTCTCTCTCAAGTTGGGAGGCATGTGTGCTCTCAAAAGGAGGAGAGGGGGGTGGAGTGAAATGAAAAGGAGTACTCAACACTCTTGGTTCCTAGTTGGTGTTGTTTTGTGGGGGAGGGGAATATAAACTTTTGCCATCCTCAAAAGATAGAGCATTTTTTCTTTTAAAAGTGGTCTTTTTAGGAGAGAGAAAGAGAGTAAAGTAGTGACTGGGAATAGGGAACTCCACTCAAAGCTTAGAGTCATTTTGGTCATTTTTTTTCTCTCTCATGTGTGTTGTGTATGGACTCTAGATAGTAATGCACTATATATATAAATGTATATATTGAATTCTCATGTTGAGGAGTGTGCTGTGTTGGGCTAAGATTCTTCTTTGATTGAGACATGAGAGACAGCTCAAAGTATGCAAGTGAATCATTTGATGCCCCCCACAAAATTCTTCCACCACTTCAAGGCTCTCCATTAGTTTTTCAAACTACCACTAATGCCACTCTCTCATAACACCACTATCTAACAAAAGTCAAGGGACACAAAAATTGATTACAAATTTAAATATAATCTTCTCACATAAAGTATGTTTTTATTTTTTTTAAGTCTTACACTCATATGTGAGAGAATTGTGCAAACAGAATAATTGATCAATTAAATAAATAAAAATGTTGTGCAGCTAAAGAAAATACTTTAAAATGTTCAGAATTTAAATTTACAAATAAAAATTAAAAGTTAATATAGTGTAGATCACATTTATAATTTTTCTTTTCTAAATACGTAATATTGTTTTTGAAAAAAATTAAAATATTTAATGAGAGAAAATACCTAATAATATTCCATATTATGCCTTCACTATATATTCTGAAAAATAGTGCGCATGTTTGGCCTCAATGAATACTGAGTTCCATTAATGGTGACATCGATGTAGAATCATTTGAAAGGTCAAATTAAAAAAGTGGTTCTAGATAGATCTAGAATCAACGATTTAAAAGAAACAACAATGTTACTCCGTTTGGGAAGTGGATTGGTTTTTTGATTTTTTTGGCTATTTTAGCTTGGGTTAAAAAGCTTGGTTTAGGAAGGGCTTTTTAGCTTTTTAACTTTTTTGGCTTTTTTTGTGAGAGAAGAATGTAATGATATGAGTTGGATGTGATGTTTTGTTTGTTGTGGCTAAAATAGCCCCAAATCTCCTTGCCAAACGGAGCCGTAGTTTTAAAAAAAAAAAAATCTAAAATTTAAATTTGTGAAGAAGTTTTAAATTTAGTGTGGTAGGTTACATGCAGAATTAATGAATCTGATCAAAATATTTTAAATTTTATACAGTTTTTTAATTTTTTGGTAGATACTATTTAGCAATGTTGCATTGAGAAAATGAAAGAGTCAATATATGAGGGAAGAACTAATAATATCCCATATATTCCTGTTCTGAAAGACATTGATCTAGAATCACTTCTATGGTCAAATTATCCTACACAATATCAATAATATTAGGGATTGAGAAAATTTATTTTAAAAAATACTTAGAAAAAAATTATGTGGCTAAGATTCATTTCAAGTATAAATCTTATTATACAAAAATTAAAGGTAAACTACACATCACTTTTCTAGATAAATGTCCTAACAAATTTTTAAATTTTTTTCTCAAGTTTTTGCAATGGCCAAATACCACCATATCATTGTTCAACTTTTCCTATGACATTGCAAGATATGAAGATCTATGCTTATGCAAATGATCAATATTCGTACAAGTTGACTTTTTTGTTAATACAAAAATATTTAAAAAATTGCTAATTACTCGTACAAAATTAACTAAATAATTATGTGGCTAAGATTCATTTCACATATAGTACGTCATTTCTTAAGATTTAATTTTGTATTTGGTTAAGAAAAATTCAATAAAAAATATGGTCAAACCCAAGGAAAAGTTTGTAACTTAAATAAGTGTACTTTTTGTCTTTTTAGACTAAAAAGTTGAGGTTGAAAATATGAATGTTTGGGTTAACCTTTTGACTTTTATGGAAAAATGTGTAATAAAAAATTGTAAAAATCGGTTTGTAAGGGAAAATTAGAATTGAGAATTGTGCAGCCATAATTGTTGACTTTTGGTGAATAGTGATAACTTTTTAACTTTTTGAGTAACTTTTTGACTTTTTAACTTTTTGGGATGTTCCCAAACTTGACCTAAATTTCACATTGGAATTTTAGTAAACACATTAAAAGAGCCTCATGAATATGTCTCCTACTATGGTTGTTGAAGAAAATTCTAGTTATGGACTCTAGTGCCATAGATCATTTGACCATGGAATTTTTAGATTTTTTTCTCAAGTTTTTGCAATGGCCAAATACCACCATATCATTGTTCAACTTTTCCTACGACATTGCAAGATATGAAGATCTATGCTTATGCAAATAATTAATATTAGTATAAATTGACTTTTTTGTTATTACAAAAACATTTAAAAAATTACTAAATGCTAATTACTCGTACAAAATTAACTAAAAAATTATATGACTAAGATTCATTTCACATACAGCATGTCATTTCTAAAGATTTAATTTTGTATGTGGTTAGATAAGAAAAATTTAATAAAAATATGGTCAAATCCAAGGAAAAGTTTGCAACTTCATATTAAATTTCACATTGGAATTTTAGTAAACACATTAAAAGAGCCTCATGAATATGTCTCCTACTATGGTTGTTGAAGAAAATTCTAGTTATGGACTCTAGTGCCATAGATCATTTGACCATGGGTTACGTAAAAGCTTCTTATCATGCCACCAAAATAAGGTTTTGACATTTTGACCAATTAACTCAAAGTAATTATTACAATGAAAGAAAAAAACAAAAGAGCATTATCATCTTAGTTGGAGCCATAGTTATCCATAGCTTTCATATTTACAATTGTACAAATAATCATATATCTTATGGAGTTACTTTAATGACATTGGTTAATAAAACATTAAAATAATTATACATTTGTGTCTAATTTTATAATTAAATTAAATGCACGTAAGAACTATATAAAAAATTTATGTTTATTTTAAGTGTGTTAACAAATGTCATAAAATAACCCATTAAAAGGATCCATCATTTTACTATCAAAAAAAAAAAGAAAAAAAAAAAAAGATCCATCATTAATTAAGCCACAAGATAATTCAACTGAATATAGAAGCAAAAAAATCCCCCCACACCAAAAATTTGACATAATATCAAAAAAATAAAAATAATAAATTAATAGAATATAAATAAGATATGTGTCCTGTGTAAGTAAAAATTATACTTCTATAAATAAATAAATAACTAATAAGAATTGTGCAAAAATAGCATAGTTCTCATTTGTATTCACTTGCACTCTATTAATTTAATTATTTTTTATTTATATAATATTCTTCACACAATAAAAAAAAGGTGAACAAATAAAGAGAAAAAGATGAAAATTTTGAGTTTGGCGTACAGCTAAAAAGTCTTTTTTTCCAAACATTTTTGTTTTTAATAAAAAAAAATTCAAAATTATGTCAACTTTTTTTAACTTTTTAGGCCAGTCTTATGTAGACAAATCTAAAAATTAAAAAAAACATATTTAAAAATTCTTTTAAAAAAACACTAAAGATGACAACAACAACAACTCTTTTTTTTTTTTCTTTTGCCTTTTTCTGAACTTAAAAAAAAATTATAATTCACTTTTTCTGTCCATTTAATCAAGTAAAACTTAAAAATATAAAAATTTTATTAAAAAAATAATCTCAAAAGGGTTGTTTGGAAATGTACTAAATAAGTACACTTATTTAGATCATATTATCTCTTTATTTTTCTGTACATCTTTCTTATAAAAAGTCAAAAGAGATGATCTAAATAGATATACTTTTTGACTTTTTACAAAAAGAGATATAAAAAAATAAAGAGATGGTATAAATCAGTTCTTTATTTTTCTGTACATCTTTCTTATAAAAAGTCAAAAGAGATGATTTAAATAAATATATTTTTTTGATATTTTACGAAAAGAGATATAAAAAAATAAAGAGATGTTATAATCCAAATAAATACACTTATAATATCAACAGACAAGGGGTTGACACGGGCATGTGCACGTGTGGAGTACTTGTCATCTCATGTGTCTTGTGTGTGTGGTTTTAATAATAACTATTAACTAATTACATATCATTAGTAAAGGAAATCGAAATCCCACCATTTTGACTCTCATGTCATGTGTATGCATCATGCATTCCCAACAACCATACATCATCATGGGACCCCCCACAATTCCAATTCTTTCTTTTTCTCAATGTGTATCATGATGGAGGGTTTCTAGATATGGTTTATGCTATGATCCAAATCCACTCAACAAAATTATCATATGCTTAAAAAATATATATTTATTTATTGAAAGAAAGAACCACTAACACTAAAACAAAGTGTAGTGGATAGTTTCATGGCAAATGAAAATGATTAAGTATATATGACTAGCATGATAATGATGGGAAGAATGTTATTTTATGGTAAATTAAGTTTGGAAGTAGATACTCTAGAGTTCACTTTGTGAATGGGAGTTTTGTAAGGCTTACCACATAAAATAGATAGATTTGAAATATTTATTTTTTAGATTATTATGTGTAGATCATTCATATATATATTAAATTAATTTAATTTCTATAATTATGTTAGTTTACTGCATATCAAAAAAATGAATGATTTAATTTTTAAATAATATTTATCGTTTATTTTTTTATAAATAAATGTCATATGATTATTAAATCAACTTAATTTTTTTATCATGAATGATCTAAACATTGTAGCCTAAAAATGAACAATTCAGATATAATTATATTTAAAATAAATTTGATGGAGAGAATTTGCTTTTTTCTTATTGGGGTTGTATCACCTTTTTATCGTATTTTACATTTTTCATAAAATAAAATAAAAAATATATATTTATTTACATCATTATAAACAATCCCTTAATTTATCATATAAATTAGTGAAAGCTATGGGCGAACGACGCTATCCAATCCATAAAGTGGACTTGATGGGATAAAATATTTAAATTCTATAAAAAAAAATGATTTAAGTGACTGATGATATTTAATATTTAAATTCTCTAATCCATTTTAATATATAAATTTATGTTATAGATTTAAATTTGATAGGATATAAAACATAAAATAAATTTGATTCGTGAGAGGGTAATTTGCATTGCGCAAATTGGGCCGAGCTGGGTTGGCGTGGGCCTAGGATTTGGGCAGCACAAACGGGCTGGACCAGGATTGCATGCGCATGAACCAGGCTGAGCGTGAACCGGTCAAACTAGTTTGACCGAGTGTCCAAGGTCAAGCATTCCTGGGGCGAGCTACTCTCTAGTGGAGTTTAACATCGAACCGGGCTACACGAAGAGCCATGCAACATTAACATGGTGGCGTGGCGTGCCGTGCTGGACAAGCGTGGTACTGCGTATTGCATGGTTGTCAAATGGTAACCGAGTTATCACAGTTCGATTACTCGAGCATAAGCCGTGCAAAGAGTTAGGCTATTTCACTTGGCTTGCAATGAGGAGGGTGTTAAATGATGGGTGTTATTCTTTACAAATACGATTCCTAAAAGGACTCTGCGATGAGGAATTAGAGTCCTACTATGATTCTGCTATGCGGAACCATAAAAGCTCAAATCTAACCTAATTACAGGAATTGCAATTATAGTTCCCGAATTCATAGAGTTTTTTCCTCTTTGCTTGTCTCATTTGCTGACTTACAGGTATTGCGATTACCGTTCTCGAATTCACAAAGTTTTTTTCTCTTTGTTTGTCTTGTTTGCTAGCTTAAGCATCAAAGGAGTTTCTGCCACACACTTGCTGGCTAACTTGCGTTTGTGATTTCAGGTTAAAAGATAACATTCAGAGGATTGCATGCTTGATCAATAAGATTATATAAGTGACGATTGTTTTGTGTTCGTACAATTTGTATATTTAAAATTTATTTATTTTAGTAATTAGGTAACATAACCTTGAATTAGAGGAATGGAAAAAGAAAACAGGGGAGGAAAATGAGAGTATTTGGCAGATTTCTCAACCAAAACGTGTTTTTCTTTCTCTCAAGGCTACGTTTGGCTTCGCTTTTTCAGTATTTGGTATTTGACTAATTATAAACAAATAATAATAATAATAATAATTTTGAATAAAAAGTATAATAATAATAAAATTAAAACTCATTCAACTTTGTCACTAACCCACAAATTTTTTAATTATTAAATGCATAACTTTTTTTTTATTAACAACTTTATATTTAAAAAAAATGCTAAGGATCAACTGATTGAAAGTTGCTTTTTACTACAAGTGATTTGGGATTTGCTTTTTGTGGTTTTTGGCATCTTGAAATTTTATGCTTTTTGGTGTTTTGAAATTTTTTAGTCAAAAAATATTTTTTTTTTCCCACGTTCCAAACACTCTCTAGATAATCTAAAAATAAAAATGTTGTTTAAGAAGAGCTTAAAAAACAACTATAATAGTAAAAAATAATTTTTAAACATGTTAATTTTTTGGGAGCTTTTTTGATAAATTCACTTTCTAAGAGCTTTATTCCATCCAACCCATATTCTTTTTTACTATTCCATTAGGTCCTATTTGAGATAAGAAGACCAAAATACTGTTTTCATCTACTTATATTCCATTTAGTTTACATTATTTTCTTATGTTTCAATAAGTCTTATAGGTGACCTAATTACCAAAATACCCCTAATGTGAATATTCACACCGTCAATGTAAATGTTCATATCGTCAATGTGTAGGGGCCCGGCTCATGTCGATCTTCGTGGGTGTCCGGAAAAATTCGAGTCGGGCCGGGGCGGGCCCAACCCATTGACAATGTGAATATTCACATTGACATATTAACATTTACATTAATAGGAGTGTAAAATTGGCCTGCGGCGCGTGGCGGCGCGAAACCCGCCCGCGGCCCATGGGCAGCCCGGGGTGGGCCCAATCCGGCCCGTTGACAATGTGAATATTCACATTGACATGTTAACATTCACATTGATAAGAGTATAAAATTGGCCCACGGCCCATAGGCGGCCAAAAGCCCGCCCGCGGCCCGGGGCAGGCCCGGCCTGGCCCGTTGACAATGTGAATATTCACATTGACATGTTAACATTCACATTAATAGGAGTGTAAAATTAGCCCGCGCCTCGTGGCTGCCCGAAACCTTCCTACGGCCCGTGGCGCGGCTCGGGCTGAGCCCGGCCCGGCCTATTGACAATGTGAATATTCACATTAACATGTTAACATTCACATTGATAAGAGTATAAAATTGGCCAGCGGGCCTCGGACCGAGCCTTGAATGGGCCTTAACGGGGCCGATGGGCCGGACCGGGCCTCAAAGTGATGGCCCAAGCCCTAGCCTAGGGTCTCAGACTAGGCTCGAGCCTGGGCCCAAACGAGTCTTTCCCAGGCCGGGTCGGGCCGGCCCACTGGCCAAAAAATTAGGCCCAGGCCCTAACCCTGACACAAGGGTATTCAGGCTTTAGACGGGCCGATGGATCGAGCCTCAGGTCGGGCCGGTGGGCCTGGGCCTAGCCTCAAGGTTAGGTCAGGCTTGGGCGGGCCTGGCCATTTTTTTTTAATTCTTTTTAATTTTTTCTATCAAAATTTTATTATTTTTCACAAAAAAATACATTGCACCTCAAGCGGGCTGGGCCTCGGACCGAGCCTTAAATGGGCCTTAAGCGGGCCGATGGGCCGGGCCGGGTCGGGCCGGGCTTCAAAGTGATGACCTAGGCCCTAACCTAGGGTCTCGGACATGCTCGGGCCCGGACCCAAATGAACCTGCCCCGGGCCATGGGCGGGCTTCGAGTAGCCCACGGGCCGCAGGCCAATTCTACATTCCTATTAATGTGCATTTTAACATGTCAATGTGAATATTCACATTGTCAACGGGCCGGGCCGGGCCTACCCCGAGCCGCGGGCAAGCTTCGGGCAGCGGACAAATTTTACACTCCTATCAATGTTAATGTTAACATGTCAATGTGAATATTCACATTGTCACAGGTCGGGCCAAGCCCGCTTCGGGCTGCGGTCGAGCTTCGTGCCGCCCACGGGCTGCGGGCCAATTTTACACTCTTATCAATGTGAATGTTAACATGTCAATGTGAATATTCACATTGTCAACGGGTCATGTCAGGCCCGTCCTGGGCCACTGGCCAATTTTATACTCTTATCAATGTGAATGTTAACATGTTAATATGAATATTCACATTGTCAACAGGCCAGGCCTGGCCCGCCCCGAGCCGTGGGCGAATTTCGGGCAGCCACGAGGCGCAGGCTAATTTTACACTCCTATCAATATGAATGTTAATATATCAATGTGAATATTCACATTGTCAACGGGCCGGGCCGGGCCCACCATGGGCCGCGGGCGGGCTTTTGGCCGGCCATGGGCCTCAGGCCAATTTTATACTCTTATCAATGTGAATGTTAACATGTCAATTTGAATATTTACATTGTCAACGGACCGGACTGGGCCCGCCCCGGGCCGCCCATGGACTGCGGACGGGTTTCGCGTCGCCACGGGATGCGGGCCAATTTTACACTCCTATTAATGTGAATGTTAACATGTCAATGTGAATATTCACATTGTTAACGGGCTGGGCCGGGCTCGCCCCAGCTCGCAGACAGGTTTCGGGCCGCCCACGGGCCAATTTTACATTCCTACCAATGTGAATTTTAAAATATGAATGTTCACATCATAAAATTGTTAACCGTTCAAAAAATATTTATAAGGGTATCAAAATTAAATATAAAAGCATAAGTGTTCAAGAAAATAATGTAAATCAAGAAAAATGACTTTATGGAATAAAACTATACATACATGGGACTAAATTGGTTAAAAAATTCCTTCATGGACTTCTTGGGTTAAAACACTTCTAAATAAGATTTATCAATAAAAATCCCTAATTTTTTTAAATTCTAAAAACATTAAAAAAAATAAATGTTGAACCCTCCTAAAAGGTCATTTGGCAACAACACAAATAAGTTTCTTATTGACTTATGTGGATCATATTAGCTATTTACTTTTTGGAGATGCACCAATAAATCCCAAATTTGTATCTTATAACCTATTTGGTCCTATGAATTTTCTTATGAACCGTTAGGTCCTATTCCAATGTTAATGACCATTAAACATCAAACATCATCATCGTCAAAACAATATCATCATCATCAAAACAACATCAAACATCACAACATCATTATCAAAATAACATCAAACATCATCATCAAAACAACATCAAACATCACAATATCATTATCAAAACAACATCAAAACATCATCATCAAAACAACATCAAATATCATTATGAAAACAACATCAAATATCACAAACATCATCATTAAAACAACATCAAACATCACAACAACATCATCATCATCATCATCAAACATCATCACATCATCAACAACACAACATCACAGCATCAAACTAAAAAAATATACATCAAACATCAACATATACATTATACATCACTAAAAAAACAATGGTCAATGTGTAGGCATTCCAGACCTTCAAAGCAAAAAAGCAATTTGAAAAAGAAAAAAAAAAAATCTGGCTAATTTTCGAACATCAAACATCGTCAAAACAACATCAAAACAGATCAACATTAACAAAACATCGTCAACACAGTGATGTTCTTCCCTCAAATCGGATCGAATCTCGGATCTGTGATGTTCTTCAACACATTGATGTTCTTGAATGTCGGATCTGTGATATTCTTCAACACAGTGATGTTCCCACCGTCAGTTCAATGTCGGACATAGTGATGTTCTTCAACACAGTAATGTTTTGATGTTGTAGCCAAAAAATTTGAATATCCATGAATGTTTGCTCTTTGAGACATTTCATCAAACAACTAATGAACATCATAATAATTTGATTGAAATATTAACCAAAAAGTGTGGGAAACAATACAGTATACAAGTTATGTTGACCATAGGCATAAGCTTCGTGGAAGATGGAGAGAGAGGTGAGAAACATCCATAGCCCTCCGCGTCGTTGAAGATTGAGAGGCAATCGACGTATATGATTCTTGTTCAGAGTTTGATCTTAAATTTTACTCTCGAGAGAGCCTTTGATTTTGTCGCTGGAGATCTCTAGTTCGCCGGAGAGAGACAACAACACAGACGCTGTTCTTTTTTTTTTTTGGTATTAAATATATATATATATATATATATATATATATTCATAAAAAATAGGGGAATGCAGAATTTGTTTGTTTTTTATTTTTTATAACTGCTTATGTTGGTCTGACGTTTGATAATGTTGATGTTGGCGATGATGTTTGATGTTCGCTGGATCTTAATGTTTGATGAATAATGATTATCAAAGTTTGATGAATAATGTTGATAAATGGGTCTTAACATTCAAATGAGTATATATGTTGGTGATGTTCGATCCTTGTATGAAGAATAATGTTTGATGATGTTAATAATGTTGTTGATGTTGCTGATGTAGATAGTGGGACTAAATGGTGCATAAGAAAACTTGTAGGACTAAATGGTTTAACTTTCTACCATATAGGATTTACTGGTAATTTTTTCTTACTTTTTTACACATCTTTTCCTATCTTAATAAATAAAAAGTCAACTTATAAGCCATACCTTCTCATCCAAAAAAAATTTATAAGTCATATCCAAAATAACTCAGCATTTGAAATTTTGAAAAGTGCTAAAAAAACTGACTTTCTGATTATTAAAAAGGATGTGCAAAAAGCAAGAGTGAACATCGGCCCGTTGGCACACCAACCAGTCCGATCTAGCCCTATTTTTGTAAGATTTGGAAAGGTTATTTTAGTCGATAGAGCCAAGGTGGACTAACATTTTCAACCCGAAATTTTAATGCGTTAGGATTGAGATTTATACTTTCAACTCAGCCTAGCCTGACCCGCTATCAAATTAATTAATTATTTATTTATTTATAATACATTAAAATATATATTTTTTGAAATGTAGACTTTATCTTTGTTGATTTTATTGCTTGCATTTGTGGTGATTTGAGATTAAATTTTTAATAATAAAAAAAATCAATTTATACCCAAAATCTTTTAATTTATAATAATATCAATATATTTATTTAAGAAATATAATGTGTGTTGAATTTAATCATGGAATGATTTAATTTTTTTAAATACTGCCCGATGGGTGGGTTTGTAATTTATAATTATTTTTTAGACCTAGTTTGGGCAGATATAGAGGTCAGATGTTAGGGTCGGGCCTGACTTGAACAAACACAAAATCTCTTATTATGTAGTGTCGGTCTAGCCCAAACCTGGCTTGGCACGACGTTTGTCTACTCTTAGCAAAAAATAAAGAGGTAGTGTGATCTAAATAAATCAATAAACTAATTTTTTTTAACACTTTCCAAAAAGGTATTAATTAAAAAAGTCAACAAATTATTTATCATTCACTAAAAAAATCAAATGTAACACTAATTTTTATATTCATAAAAAAAAATTCTCAAATACATTTAAGGAAAAATTATAATCCAATCCTAGGTTTAGAAAATAATTACAAATTAATGAAAAAAATTACAATTATAATTATTAATATTTATAAAATTTAATACTAATTGATAGTTTTTACAAATATTACTGATGTGAATTTTCCTTACATTTATTAACTTTTTTTTTTTAATTTTAAAAAATAAAAATCTAAAAAGTCACTTGAAAAAAAAAAAAAAAAAACAGGTTGATTCCCAAAAAAACCACCACCAAACAAGCCCTAAATGAGTTCCCTCTCCTTTTTGTTGCACATCTCTCAACGACCAAACCAACCAACCTCAATCTCAAGGTCAAAAACTCCCCCATTTTCCCACAAACCTCTCAACTCTCTCTCTCTCTCTCTCTCTCATCCATGGCCGCCAAGAAGAAGACCAGTAAACCGACAACGACCCACCAACACTCCGTTCCGTCTTAACCTTTCACACACAAAACCCATCATCTCTCTCTCTCTCTCTCTCTCGTCTTTTTATATGTGAACAAACAAAACTCCATTCAGAGCTCTGTCTCGTTTTGCGTGTTCCACTTCTAGTATTACTTTTCTTTCTCTCTCTTTACCTTCTCTCTCTAAAACCCACCTTCAGTTCAAGATTTAGAGCAATTTGAGGTCTGGGTTTGGCTTCAAATGGGCAGTAAATGGAGGAAAGCGAAGCTCGCGCTTGGTATGAACCTCTGTGTGTATGTTCCGAGGACCATTGACGACGGCGACTATTCTCCGCCGCCGTCGGAGAGGGGCTCCGACGCCGCTCTGCTCTCGCCGTCGGTTTCCATGCCGATGACGCCGACACCGTCGTCTCACGGGTTGAGGCTGTCGAAGAGTATGAGCAGATCGTCTAAGGTTCGTTATTACAACCTTATTTGATGTTTTTAATCGACGATTGTGATGTTTGTTTTGTTTGGTTGCTGAGAATCGAGGTGAAAGGAAAAGAAAATTTTGATGCATGTATAGAAAATTGTACTCTGTACTGTTATTGCTCTGCCTGTAGTTTTTGTTTTGTGGATTTTATCTTTGTTGTTGCTCTGTTTGGTTGCTGAGAAAGTTGGGGAAAGCAAAAGATAATACAACAACATCGAAGGTTATGCTTAATTTTGCTAACTGACTCAGATTCATTGAGGTAGTTAAGCTTGTATTAGGTTTGGTAGAGTGGAGGTTTTGTTTCTCACATGTCCTTGGTAATGAAATTTGAGCTTCAAAATTGTGGTTTCTTGTTGCTTCTTGCATTTTCTCTGCAACCAAACGGGCTCTGCAGGGTTTTGCAAGTAACACTTCTGTCATTTTCAATCAAGTGTGAAGTTTCTCTCTAAGATACTCTCTTATTTTTCAATAAGTGAAGATTTTAATTTTAGTCTTATTATCTGTTTATGCTCAAAATGCATTATTTTTTTATTCGTGCACAAAAAAAATCCAAAAAATTAATGTGGCGTCAGATATTCAACTCTCCTATAGCGGGGGTCACACCTAGAATGAATTTAGACCATAGCAGTTGCTTGTCTACGTAAATTTATGTGTATGAGTTCCGGTCCGTAGCTTTTGTTTTTTCCCTTAATGTTGTGACTTGTTTGGTTGAAGTCCTCATCATAAGTAAATTCTATGATGTAATTGTATTTGCATCTATATCAAATTAATGAGTTAGGTATTGGATGTCTACTTGTTTTCCACTCTTTGGCTTGAATGATTAATGAACAAGAGTCCCTTTCAAGACCCTCATCATGTTACCTTAATAGTTGAAGAAGACTACAAAATTACCTTTCCTTTTCCTTCTTTTCTTAGTGAAAAAAGCTGCTTTATTTTGGTGGTCACATCTGTTGACTATTGTTTTGCAAGCTTTCTTGCTATTAGCTTCATCAATAAAGCAAAATAGGGAAGGGTAAGAAAAAAATATAGCAGCAATTCTTGATTCCCTATCTTTGATTGATAAGTATGTCCCTAAATTTTTCTAATTGCTTATTTTTAAGACTTTTCTACTTTAGATGAACATGTGATTGGTTATTTTTAAGACTTTTCTACTTTAGATGAACATGCAATTGCGTGACTACCCTTCAAAATCTCAACATTGGTTTCACTTTATTTCATAATATTCGTTTGTATGTTGGAAACTATATGCCGACAAACCCCAACGAATAGTCCAACGGTTAAAAGGGCAAGCCTTAAAGTCAGGTGTTTGGGGTTTGACTCTTGCTGGTGTACTTATGGTTTGTGGTGATTGCAGGTATTTGGGATTTATTATGTAGGGGTGGGCCCAAAGGACCATCTCTCTCTCTCAGACAACCCCAATCTTTTTCTCTTTTTCGTACTAGAAGAAAAGAAAACTAGTTGAGTTGAAATTCAAGAAAAGGAATTAAATAACTCATCTACACGTAAATGTCATCCTCACAAACTTAAAACTATCTTCTCTCCTGTATTGCATGATATGCAAATTACTTGCCTCTGCTATAGCTCCTCGTGTATATTCTTAAGATCTCTATTCCACCCAGCAAATGAAACCCTAAGGTCCCCACAATTTTTTTGGAAGTTATCCCTATATGGTATGAAAAAACTGTTAAATTTGCTTTCTATTCATCTGTTGATCTAATTAGAAAGAAGTGCAACAAGCTACATGACGATGATCAAGATCTTAGTAGAATAAAATGATATTTTACATCCACTCATTGTAGTCTTTATGTTATCTTTGTTTGCTAGTGGAAGTGTAACAAAATTTTGTTTGGACAAATCCTATTTGTGCAGCTGATGGAAAATTTTCTGGCATATGAATTTTTAAAGATCTGTTTTCCAGTTTTGACTTCAAATATCAGATATAATATATGGGTTGCTCGATTTCAAAGTTTGCAGTGCAAGGTCACCGTGCCGTAAATATGAGATATTTTTCTCCCCTTTTGATATTTTACTCTAATTCATGCTTCTGACTGGCATTTGATCTGAATTTTCAGAAGACCTGCTCAATATGTTTAACCACAATGAAACGAGGAGAAGGCCATGCAATTTTCACTGCAGAATGTTCGCATTCCTTCCATTTTCACTGTATTGCTTCAAATGTGAAACATGGCAACCAAATTTGCCCAGTCTGTAGAGCAAAGTGGAAGGAAATTCCTTTGCAAGGTCCCACTTTTGATCCTCCGCCTGGAAGGGCAAGAATCAATCCAGTAGACTGGCCTCAAAATAACACTTTGATGACTGTAATTCGCCACCTACCTCCCCCTCGTCTGAATTCCAATCGCCATGTTTTGCCAATATTTCAAGCTCCTGAGCCAGCTGTCTTTGACGATGATGAATCCGTAGATCATCAAGTTGAGCTCATAGGAAGAAGCTCGTCAAATATGAACACCGCTGATACTGATTTCCACAAGACAATAAAGATTAAAACATTCCCCGAATTTCCAGCAGTTCCACGGTTTGATTCTTACGATAACTTCACCGTTTTGATCCATCTCAAAGCTCCTGTTTCAATTTCAGGGCAAAAATCCAACAGAAACCTGGCTAACCTGCCACAAATTTCTCAAACTCCTCGCGCTCCTATTGACCTTGTTACAGTACTCGACATCAGTGGTAGCATGGCAGGAACCAAGCTCGCATTGCTAAAGCGAGCTATGGGGTTTGTGATTCAAAATCTCGGCCCAAATGACAGGCTATCGGTAATTGCCTTCTCTTCAACAGCCCGTCGCCTCTTCCCTCTCCATAGGATGTCTGATGCAGGAAGGCAACAAGCATTGCAAGCCGTTAACTCTTTAGCTGCTAATGGTGGGACAAATATTGCCGAAGGGTTGAGAAAAGGTGCAAAAGTAATGGAAGACCGAAGAGAAAAAAACCCAGTTGCTAGTATTATACTGCTCTCTGATGGACAGGACACATATACTGTCAATGGTTCGGGTGGCAACCAGAAAAAGCCAAATTACCAGTTGCTCCTTCCTTTGTCCATTCACGGAAATGACAGTGCAGCGTTTAAGATTCCAGTTCATGCTTTCGGGTTTGGCACTGATCATGATGCTTCATCAATGCATTCGATTTCAGAGACTTCTGGTGGGACCTTCTCTTTCATTGAGACGGAGGCTGTGATTCAGGATGCGTTTGCACAGTGCATTGGAGGGCTTTTGAGTGTTGTAGTAAAGGAGCTGCAAGTCTCTATCGAATGTGTCCATTCTAGCCTCCGCATAGGCTCTTTAAGAGCGGGTAGTTACCCAAATCTTGTGTTGCCTGATCGACATAAGGGTTTTATCGACGTTGGAGATCTGTATGCTGATGAGGAGAGGGATTTCCTTGTTTCGGTCAATGTCCCAGCAGACTTTTCGAGCAGCGAAACATCATTGATAAAGGTGAGATGCGTTTACAACGATCCCTTGACAAAAGAAAAGGTAACTTTGGGAAGCGAAGAAGTTAAGATCAACAGACCTGAAATAGCTGGACAAGAGATTGTGTCGATGGAAGTTGACAGGCAACGGAACAGGCTCCAAGCAGCTGAAGCAATGGCACGGGCAAGAGCCACGGCCGAGCAAGGAGACCTTGCCGGTGCTGTGTCTATCCTCGAGAGCTGTCGCAAGGTGTTGTCGGAGACCGTGTCAGCTAAATCCCACGACAGGCTCTGTGTTTCATTGGATGCTGAGCTCAAGGAGATGCAGGAGAGGATGGCGAGCAGACACGTATACGAGGCATCAGGAAGAGCGTATATTCTTTCGGGACTGAGTTCACACTCATGGCAAAGAGCAACGGCAAGGGGTGACTCCACAGATGGTTCAAGTCTTGTTCAGGCCTATCAAACCCCATCAATGGCTGAGATGCTTAATCGGTCTCAGGCGACATTATTGGGCAGTCCATCGGCTCAGAAGCTCATCCGACCAGTATGGTCATTTGCATCACAACCGAAGCCAAGGTAAAAGGTTTTAGGGTTGCTACAGAGCGTGATCTTCAAGATGCAGTTGTGTATTTTCAATGCCTGTCTATTTTTTTGAGATTTTTGTTTTTGTTTTTCGTTTTTTGTTTTTGGGATGGGGATAAATTGGGAAGATAAGGAGAGGGGTTTTTGACTGTCAATATTGTTGTTGCCTTAAATATGTGAAGGAATAAACTTGGTAAAGAGGAAACACTACAGGTAGGGTTTACAACTACTTTGTTTTTGTTTAACTTGCTGTTGGGGGTGATGTACATAAAGAAGAAATGGTTTTGTCTTGAGGGAAGTGGGTATAAGTTTGTAATTGTGGGGATAGTTGTGGTGAAGTCTTCACCTATTATAAGATAAGCTGCAATGTAATTCTTTTCACAGAGTTTTCTTGATGCAGTGTCGTTATTACTTTGCTAAATTATCAGCTCAGGGGCTTGCCTGACATGTATGAAATCAATTTAAGCAGGCAAGAGATCATATTGAATCAGTCCATGGACTAAAATTTTACCAAATCATCATTTCAATGCATTACAAGTTTAGCTATAGCGTAGCACTCCTGTTGTTTTGATTGAAAATATTTTTATTATAAGGTGGTAGTGATGGTGTGTCTCTGGTCATGGTAGGGTGGTGTGGTGTGGTGGTGCCGGTAGCGTGGTGGAGAGGTAGTTATGATGTGATGGTGGTGGTGCTGGTCATACAATGGCAGCAGTAGTGGCAGGGTGGTAGTGATGCAGTTGCCGTGGTGATAGGGTGGTAGTCGTCGTGGGAGTGGTGTCATGGGAGTGGTGGCAGTGGCAGTAGAGGGGGTGGTGGCAGCAGGTAGTGATGGTGGCACTGGTGGTAACTAAAGTGAGATTCTGGCATGTCTTGTTAGGTGAAAAAAAATGTTCCAACTTTTAAATTGTGTTTAATTGACAATGAAAATATTTTTCATCATTCCAAACCAACATTTGTAAATGTTTTCCATGGGCTAAAATTGCATCAATGTGTACCTGACTTGATATTACAAGGTCAACATGCGAATTTGCATCGCAATTTGAACTTGCAATATTTTAATGATATGCCTATTAAAATATTTTTTTTTTTTAAAATAAGACTAATTGAAACTTGATATATACATTCAAATCTTAAAGTATAAAAAATGTAAATATTTATGGATAAAAAAGTAGCCTAGTTGTCATCAAAGATCAAGCCATAGTACAAGCAAATATCAACAAACCAAAAATTGAGAAACATCAATATTCAGCTACTCTCCTCAAGGCCCATTACAAACTTCCATTCCCCACTATTCTATTTGATGAGGTTCATGAAAATTAAAATTCTGAAACCTCTATCAGCCAGTGCAGGGAAACCATGAAAGAACTTCCCTTTTAGCCTGAATTCCCTTCATTTAGCTTTGGAATTTTCTTGTACTCGTAGTTATTAATGTCAACCTTCTCTTGCAATGCCTGTAATGGATGCAGCAATGTGCTGATGAGCTGCAATCTCATAACCAATGATCTTCATATAAATTATATATAAGAAAAATCAATATACCTTTAGCTCCTCCTCCAATGATATCTTCTTCGGGTTGTATGCATCCACTGGTCCTATTCTCGAAAGTGCTTTTCTTGTCTCAATGATCTCCCATTCCTGATCATCTTTTACTTTGGCTATATCCTTGCTGAACAACATAAATTTTACCACATTTAAGAGGACAAAGAAGAAGAAGAAGAAGAGGGAGTAGATGATTATGATCATAATCATTGCAAGAAGCCAGAGGTGCCACAAATATACTTAAAAACAACTAACATTCCTCGAATTCTAGAAAATTTGCAGTAATGGAAGCATAGACAAGGACATGCATCACAAAGATGTCCCCTTTATTGCAATGCATAATGATGTGTGAGCAATTCCTCAAGAAAAACAAATAAATACAAAAAGTTTCTGATAGTTAAATAACTACAGATTTATTTATTCATCTTTTTTTATAAATTTCAGTTGGATGAGAATTAAGAATGTTACCATCCCTGATGGGGATGGGATCAAGGAGGGGAGCTACACACATACTATAGTTGTAGAAGGAAGCAATGATAATAGGATTAACTTTATTTGATTTTTTCTCAATTTTTAGGATATAACTCATGATTAGAATTATTGGCATATTTTTTTAATAAATAGATGAATCACTTGCCTCTCCTCACAACAATCTTCCTCTCACTCTCTGTTTCGTCCCCTACATTAATCCCTCCCTTGTGGGGGTTGGACTTGTGAATCAAACTCGTTAATGAGTAGGCTGCAAAGCATCTCAACATCCTCAAAAGTAATATATTTTCCTCTCCCCCAAAATACAACCACATCAAGAAAAGAAAAGTTGGTGAACTCCAATTTCTTCCTCTTCCTGCAAACTCCTCAACCCCTCCAACTGTGTTAGAATTTTCCCTATTGTTGGTCAATATCCAAATTGTTTTTGATTTGTGAAAACGAGGATTGGTTGTTGCTTGGTCTCACAATGCATATATCGACAATCCCATATGACAGCTACCAATCAGGTTTCCCTGGGTTTAAGGAGCATGTTAGATATACTTAAGTGAACTGTAAGATAAGGATGGAGAAAGATGATAAGGGTTGAGTCTTTGATGGGTTAGGCTCTTAAGATAATTGCATATATAAAGATGGTAAGCTCCCTAATCCTACATAACAATCATCACGATTCCATCTAAAGAGACCACACGATGTGAATAGAGTAAAAGACTTAGTCTCACGTTCAACTTGTTGTCTCCATTACCAACAAAGAATGAAACACTGTTATTGATAAACTGCACAATCAATTTCATGCTTCAAAACCTACAGGATACAGCAGATTTGTTTTACTGTTTCTACAGTCTTGGAAATCAACTAAACAATATCAAGTAATTCCCTCAAAAATCCAGGGAACACCCAAAAGGCTCCAAACAATATGAAGAAAGAAAAAAGGACCAAAGGATCCCAATCACCTAAATATAAATAAGGAAATGATTTACCACCTCCGGAGCAATCCCCACCTCTACATAGATGCAACTCCAATTGGGAGAATGTTTCTCTCTTTTCACCAAATTATAAACCATAAGAACCTTCCCATGAGTTGAAATCTATACAAAACATAACACCTTGGAAGGGAATTTAGGCTCCAAATCCCTTTCCACAGAAACATTGGCCCTTGAACATTCTATATTTGATTTTTTTTAAAATTTTTTTGGATAAGTAACATTCCTTATAATGATTAACCTTGAACCTCCCTGATTCTGATGCAACCAGCCAAATCTCATCCGCCCCAAGGAAATTGTCCAATCTGATAAGCAGACTACCTAAAGGTCATGGGCTTTCTTGCAAGGTTCAACACATATCATCAAATTCCAACACTACAAAGATTCCATCATTCCAAGAAACTCCTTTCAATTCCAACTATATGAAGTCATACCAAAAAGGAATGTATTCCTCAAGGTTTAGAGAAATACCATTGACTAGCAAACCATAAAAATTCAAAGCTTCCACTGAAAGAACTAGCTTTAATCAAGTGTATACCGCCATCCACACTTAAAGTTCTACAGGTGAATACCACCTATATAAGTTTCAAAAACCTAAGTCAAGCTCCCAATTTTCCAAATTCAATTCATCGGGTATTAGCACTCAGGATCTGGACTCCAGCTCAATCCATCTAACAAGTAAACATCCAGGAACAGCCCCGTGACAGATGGCTAGTGTTTTAAAATTGTAGCTGCATTGGAAGCCCAAAGGTGTTTCGCAAGGATGTAAGCAGTGTCTCCAAAACATACACACACAAGGTATTAAAAAAAAAGGGCAATCACACCCCAGTTGAATTCAGAAAATATATATATATATATATATTCATGAAAAAGTTAACAATTTTACTTATTAATATTTATAAAATTTCTCAACTTTTTGTAATTATTTTTTTAAAACCCCACTTATGTGATATTTCTCCAAAAAACAATACATGCAACTATAAAACCAGACACATCTCATACCCACAAGTATCAAGATCAAGTGTCAGATACATGTACTATGTTTGGTAAACTAGGCGAAAAATAAAAGAAATGATTATATGAGTTATGAGAGAAAAGAAAAGAAAGAAGAAAAGTTAAGATTGTGATTTCTTTCCCTCTTGTTTGGATAAGTAAGAGAGAAAAAAAAGGGGGAAAAAAAAATATTGATTTCTCTTTTATCTTGTTTGGTTAAGCTATATAAAAGAAAAGAAAAAAAAAAATGGTTGTGGTTTCTCATCTTCTTGTTTGGTTGGACTATGATTAAAAGTGTAACTTTGGTTTCCCACCAAAACTCACCATTTTTGGTGAGAAACAAAACTTAAATTTGGTGGTGTGATTTGGCTTTCTTACAATTTCTCACCATTACTCACATCATTAATCATCCAAACAAATGATGAGAAATCTCATTCTCCCCATTTCTTTTCTTAGTTGGTTTCATTTCTCTCCCAATCTCTCCACTTTTGGAGAGATTCAAAATAGGGGTTGGGAGAGAAATGGGTATCTCTCCATTTCGAAACAAGTGATATGCACCAAGAGAAATGTATTTCTTTTCTTTTCTTTTCTTTCCAAACAGGCTGTTAGAGAATCCATATAGCCTAAAGATTCACAATCATATGAGCTATTTTAATCAGTTATCATGCGTTAATACCATATCCTAAGAAACTCATTTCACAATGAAAATTAAGATTTTTGTTCAAACAATCACAGATGAAAAAAATGCCACTTTAAGTCACTATTTCAGCTAAAACCCAGTTCCAGTACATAATCAATAACCATTTAAACCTAACTATTCAAGTTGTAAAAAGAATAGCCCTAAATAAAACTGACCTGCCTTGCAAGAGATGACCGAGGCCAATCGCTCCAAACACCGTGAGCGAAATCATGGGAAGCCCATATCTGACAAACGGTGATTTCCTACCCCATCGCCTGAACCCAGAAGGAGAAGGAGAAGCAGAAGCCGAATTCTGAAACTTAGGGTTTTTAAGATTGTCGAGTTTCTTTGGATTATCCATGGCGGTCTCGATCATGGTCATTTCAACTTATCACTACAGAAGCAAACCCTGCATATGATGATGAATCGCTGTCATATAAACCAAAATTGTGCTTATAGAGACAAACCAACACTCAAGATTCGGTGGTAACGACCCGAACTGTCCAAGCTTCTTCACTCTCCATGGTGTATAAAAATGTACTGTAGGTTTCAATTTCCTTCATTTAATTTTGGGCAAATTACCAACACCCCCTTTTGACTAAAATACGGTTTCTTCTATGAGATTTGAGAAATTACAAATTACCTATTGAGGTTTATATTTACATAATAAATGATGGAGTAATTTGTTGTGTAAATATAAATCTCACGTGGTAATTTATTATGCAAATATGAATCTCAAGGGACAATTTGTAATTTACCAAACTTTAGGAGAATCCGTATTTTAGTCAAACCTCGAGGAATTTTTGTAATTTGCCCTTTAATTTTTTAAAAATTGATTTTGTTTTTAAAAAATATTTTTAGTAAATATTTTAAAAAATTTATGTAATTTTTTTATTTTTTTAGATATATTGTAAAATATTTATAAAAAAATATTTTAAAAAATCAATAAATACACAAGAATATAAAAATATACTGAATTTTTATATCTCTTTTGTATTTATAGTATTTAGTGATTTTTTAAAAAAACTTTCACAAATATTATACTTTTTAAGTATATTTATGTTAGGTGTATCTAAAAATTTAAAAAAAAAATTACTTAAAATATTAAAAAAATTCAGTGAAAACAAAAAATACAGAAAATAAAAAAAATTAATTTTCTAAAAAGTGAATCCTAAAAAGTGAAACCAACAAGTTAAATTATTATTATTATTTTTTAGTTTATAAGATTTGGGTTAAATAATTTTTAAAAGTTTATTTATTTATAATTATGGTTAAACTAGAGAAAAATGTTACTGGCCCGATCTGCACAATATATATATACTAGTTAAAGAGCTGTGTGCAAGGCACGCTAACTAATGCCCATTTAGTGCCCATTACATTTGTGTTTAGAACTGAAATTTATAAACAAATTAAGTCTAGAGTAGAAAATTATACAGAGAGAAAAACGTTATGTACATATAAACTGACTTAGAATTGAGCTATCTGTTTAGTGGAAAACAATTGCAAGAGAATCTCTCTAAATTTCAATATATCACAAGAGATAAACATAACCGGTAATACTCAAAAATAAGTGTAACAAAATAACCGAGGCCATTTTTCACTTGTAGACTCGGAAGGGTGATCCTCATGGTGAACTGCTCGGAAAAGAAAAAAGAAATGTGACAAAATAACCAAGGTCATTTTTCACAATCGTAGAATTTGAAGGGTGATCCTCACAGTGAACTGACTGCATTCCAGATAGAAGCCTTCTTAGCTTGGCATGTAGTTTTGATTCGCTTACTTGCTCAGCCATGAAAAAGAAAAGAAAAAGTTCGTAATAAACTCAAATATTCGCAAAAGGGAAAAAACAATTCATAATGGTTGCTGAAAAGATTAACAGTAACATAACCAAGGTTATTCCACAGATTTGTTTTTGAGTGGCAAAAGAAAGGGAGAATATATTACAATGATCTAGGAGGAAAAAAAATTGCATCATTGTCCAAAACACCTCATCTCAACTGTGTTGGCATCTAGTGATGGACCAATCATGTGCACTCCTAGCAGTAAACAAACAAATACAAACAGAGTTGATAAGGATTCAACTCAAACCAGCAATGAATGCAACACACAACAACCAAGCTTAAACAGCAAGTAGAAGCAGTTAAACTGTTGCCAGGCCTTTCATGCAATCACCCAGTTCTCTTAACTCAAAGTTTGGTTGAACACTTTGAAATACACATTCATTCCCTATGTTTTGAGCACATTCATTCAAGTTTTTTGTGATCAAAACCAGTCCACCAGTGTAACAACCCATCAACAGACCCAGGTATGAAATACACATTCAAGTATTTTTTAAAATGTATTTAAAAACAAAGAACAAAAATAAATAAATGACCAGTCAACATTAAGCATGAAAATTTAATCGGTATTACTGAGTTTGCATACTAATTTAAGATATTTGGTAGAAGAAAAAATAAAATAATCAATTGTGAAATACTTTCTTCCAAACATCACATTTCTCTTTCCCACCTCCCAACATGTAGACACAAAACAAAACATGTATTTTAAACATAATTAGAAATGCACTGGATAGATAAGAAAAATGAAAACAAAAGTGCAATTGTGAAATTATATCAAATGTTTTAGACTTACTCATTCGAAATGCAAACATTTGTTTGTTAAAATTAACAAATTGTTTTCTAACTTAAAAGTAGCCTACTTTGTAAAGGGTACACTTTTTGTTGTATAATTTATTCAATGCATTTTTTGTTTTGTCTAAGTTGAAATAATGAACATAAAATGCTTGAGATCATTATAACGATCATCTGAAATATTATGTGTGCAAATTATCAAGTAACAATTACCTTTAATTTGTGGTTTTAGAAATTATGATAGCTAAAAATTAGAAGGTACTCACCTTGATCTTGTTAATCCTATGTATTTGGTAAACCATGTTGTTGTCACAAAATCCATTATTTCCCTACAATAGAGACCGAGAAAGCGTAATCTTAGCCTACAACTCTCTCAAATCCTATATTTGTGCACACATAACCAGAGAAAGAAGAAATGAATATCCATGTCTAGATGATTGCTGTTATACACCTAGAATTTGTTTATTAAATGATAAACAAATGAAAAAAAAATATGAAGCAAGTAACAAAATCTACTAAAGGTAACAGAGGAAATTATAAAACTTATTGCAAACTCACATCACAAAGAAATATGAAACCACTAAATATGAAGCAAACCATTGGCCAAGACTCCAATGGCTATGTGTAGTTATCCTCACATTTCTATTTAACCCTCCATAGTGGCCCAAGGCACTGACCCCCAATCAAATTAAAACATGATTCATACTAATGTGGTATAATTCTCTTTTATGAATGAAACTCAAACAAAAGTCATTTCCAAACCCAAAAAAAGAAAAAAGTAATGAAGAGAAAAGATTGGATCTTTAACAGTTCAAATCGACGTTTAAAAGTGATCTTAAGAAATTGATGACGTTTATGGAACATGTAAAGAAATAAAGTGACACAATTTGTTAGCTGATGAACATAAGGAATACGAAGCCAAAGCAAAACCACCCCACAACCCTTCTAAATAGAAACAAAAACAGAAGCAAGTTCCACAAAAAAATCGTGAGAAACAAAAATGAAAAATAGGCAAAAAAATAAAAATCAAGACCCCCTTACGCAGCAACAAAAAAAAAATGTATAAGATCTGAAAAAAAGGCAAAAACCCTAATTTTGTTAGTCGACCTCTCATAGAATTCCCATTTATGATCAAACAAGGAAGACAAAGACGAAGACGAAGACAAAGACAAAAACAAAGCACAATCACCTCACAACCCTTCAAAATAGAAATAGAAAAAGAAGCAAGTAAACAAAAAAATTTGTTAACAAAGAAAAATTAAAAATTAAAAAAATTAAAAATCAGAACCTTAATTTTGTTAGGCAAACTCTCATAGAAGTTCATGATCAAAGCAGGAAGACAAAGACAAAGCACACCAACCCCACAATCCTAAAGCAAGTAAACCAAAAAAAAATGAAAACCCCCATTTTATGCACCCAAAAAAAAAAAAAGCATAATTTTTTAGCACATGGAAAGAAAGAAGAAACCTTAATTTTGCTAGGCAAACTCTCACAATACCTCCGTTCATGATCAAAGAACGAAGATGAAGACAAAAACAAAGCACAACTACCACACAAAGCAAGTAACAAAAACAGAAGTGCACCAACAAATCAATCATCTATTCAATTCCTCAAAAATCAAAGATAGGACAAAATACAAAACTTTTCCAACAAGAGAATTAAGAACATACTTGTTGGTGAAGAGAACTATGTTAACCTACTACTTTTTGACCCCATCAGTGATTATGTGGCAATTTGTCTTCCAAGTATTTTATCAAATAATTCAAGCACAAAATTCAAACACTCAATGGATATTATCTTTGAAAAGAACAAAATCTCCAGTATTCAACCTAAAGAACTAAATTCCATCACAGTATTGATCATATGTTTAGTCCGTCAGAGCTAGAATTGGGCTTTGAAGTTCAATCATTGGCATTAAACACATCTTCAAAATTCATTTCAAAGCCAAATAGGAAAACACCAAAAAAGTTTTGAATCACACAAATTGAGTTTTTAATTCTTTATTTGCACAAACCCTAAACGCTTAACAACATATAAAATCCATAAAAATTAACTAAAAATATATATATATATATATTATAGACAAAAATTACAAAGCTAATTAATAAACCCTTAAAATTTTCTGCATCACACAAATTAAGTTACTGATCTACACAAAACTCAAAAATTTAGGAGTCATACCTAGATGAATGCCCAAAATAAAAATATCCACACATCATGGTAATCATAGAAACCAAAGAAAATGGAATCGATAACAAGAAGAACGATAGAAAAATTAGAACTTACCCAAAAACATTGCAGCACTTACCTTTATTTTGTACACTTTGATTTTCAAATAAGAATATAATTTAAAAAAAAAAACAAAAAAACAAACAAACAATGAAATTTACCGTATTAGAACTCAAAAATCCATCTTCCAAAGACCCTCTATAGAAGAAAAATCAATTTCTTTGATTGAATCTGAAGATGTGGTTCGAAACTGTGGATTACCTCTAAAACACACAACAAAATCATAATGAAATCAAACATTTAACAACACAAAGAACAAATAAGGAAGAGAAAAAATAACAAAACCGCAAAATTTACCGTATCAGAACTCAGAAATCCATCGAAAAACCCTCTGTAGAAGAAAAATCAATTTCCTTGATTGAATCTGAACGCGATTCCAAGTCAATAAGTTTATCAAAGAATTTTTCTTTCATAGTGCAAAAGAAAAGATAAACAATTCATTCCTATGTTCGGGACTGAAAAGAAAAGATTAATCTTGGATTAAAAAGATAATAATTTGAAGAATTCTTTTTAAAATGAATTTTTTTAGTGTACTAAAAAAAAAATCTTAGACTTGACTCACTGTTTAAGGTGATTGGGACTTTGTTCAGAGAAGGCCTATCAAATTAGTATTAGTCAACAACTTAGATGTTTAGAACTTTGTGCAATTATCATTTTCATAGTTTTTTCTATGTTTTTGGTTGTCTTGGTTTGTATGAAATGTTGTGAAAATGTTCATAAATATATATTTTTTTGTGAGTTTCAATAGGAAGTTTTTCGTTATTGTGGCCTGTATGAACTAAAAGGTTCACTTTACTGAATCTAATTCAGCAATTAGAGGTTGCCAAGGTGAGCTATTCAATGCTACAATTCAGTATCTTCACTATATTGAAGGAAATCTTACACTATGATTCTCTGTCCTTGAGAACCAAAGTCTTTATGGGATTTTAATCTTGCATTTATTGTTGATAAGTTATTTGACAAATATTAGTGGGATGGAGGTTGAGGAATGGGCAAGTTCTTCAGGTGGAATGAGTAATTCTGAGGTCTGTGTGCCAGACACGAATGATGAAGAACATTACTTTACATCCGGTGATATACCCAAGTTGCAGTTTAGGCAGAACTTTTGATGAAAAACTGTTTATAAATTCTTTAGATCATTGTGTTTTAACAATTAATTGTGTATTTTTTCATTAGGAAAAATATTTCGAGGGCCCATTGGGTTGATGAGATGGGAATGGCTGAGGTTGTTGGGAAGAAGGGTAGCATGTGGACAACAATAGGACTAGTCCGCAACAGCAAGATCTATTGCTCAATTGAAGAGACTCTGTAAGTGATGTAATGATATTCTTTGAATTTTCCACTCTTATCCTCATTGTAATGGTGAAGGCACACTGAAGATCTAAGTGATAATCAATAATATAAGGATTGATGAAGTTATTTGATGTTTACCCTCCTAATAGCAAATTTAGAAAGTCATCTCCTGGCAATCCAAGTTTCGTTCTCCGCATGACCAGGTAATAAATATTGTTGATATTTTGAAGTTATATTATGCCCCTGTTCTCTTCTTGTTGCTGTCAATGATGTTTCAATCTCACTATTTTCCCCTTCATTTTATTTTATATCTACTTGGTGCTATCTTTAGGTTGTCTTTAGTGTTACCATTCAAATTATACACCCATCATAACATCATAACCCTGCGTTTCTGCTCTAACCATACCACAATCTGACCCCAAGATCAGATTGTATTATATATACTGTTAGCAGGCTTCACAATTGTTAACAAAAAATATATATATATATATAGACATTTCACAAGCAGACAACCCAAACTTCAACAAAAAAGGAGGAAAAAATGACAAATTCAATCTGGTTCAATCTGTTTTTTGCAACTCACAAGAAGAGAAAAACGATGAACAGGGAAGAAAAAAAATTAAAAACAGAAATCATATATTGTATGTATGAAAACCCTAACTTCTGAAAAACGAACCTGAACGATGGGAGAGAGGAGTGTGAGAACTCTGGCAGGAGGAAGAAGTGCAAGAGCTCGTTCGTTGCTTAGCTGAAGCGAGCCGATGTCAACGGTGGCGGTAGTCACGGATGGGTCTTCCTCCTCCGTCTCCTTCGATCCCTCTCTCTCTCTCTCTCTTCTCTCTTTGTGTTTTGTTGGTTCTGTTTTTAAGCTTTAGAATAAGGAAAGAAAAGATAAAGACCAAGGGGCAAAACAGATATTTCAACACCCGATGGGTTACTGTTCATCCGAGGCAGAAAGTACTGTTTTACCATACATCGGTGCTGTATATAGGGGTGTGCGCGGTGCGGGTCGGTGCGGTTTGAGAGAAAAATAGAAATCGTATGGCGGGTGGCGGATTGATAAAAGTGTCACTAGAATTTGCCATTTTCCTTATCAAAAACCGGTGGTTCGGTTGATAAATAATGGCGGATTTACCTTGGCGGTTCGGGCGGATTGGCGGTTTATAAAAAAATATAATTCAAATTACAAAACTTAAATCAAAGAATAAAAAAAAGACGAGAGATACCGTGATGTTAAGCATCTTGCGAAGCTTTCTTCTGATGCAGCAAGTGTAGCAACAACATGATAATATCAACGACTATACCATCAGTTCATTACAAGCATCTGTGGAAGCTACAATGATCAAATACAATACATAAAATTAATATCATTCAGGGTTTACAATTTATTGAAAATGTTTACTGTTGAAAAGTATTTAGATTGAAAAGTGAGCTGATGCAAGTTTGCAACATGGCCAGAAAAAAAAAAGATTGAAAAGTGAATTGGAATCCAACTTTATTTTGGATTACTGACATCTTGAATTCCCCTCGAGCAGTAATGTAATACTATATTCTAAGGTATAGAACAACAAGCAAAGTTAAGTAAAAAAGAATTTTTAGAATCTTATAAAACATGATTTAATAGCGGTGCGGGTCGGTGCGGTTTGAAAGAAAAATAGAAACCGGCGGATTGATAAAAGTGTCACTAGAATTTGCCATTTTTCTTACCAAAAATCGGCGGTTCGATTGGCAAATAATAACGAATTTGCCTTGGCTGTGCGGTTTTGGCGGTATTATGCACACCCCTAGCTGTATATATATTGCACAGATATAGTTATAGATATAGATATATTATACAACAGTGCTGGGACCCCCCAGTGGGGTGACTCCCAGCACCCTCAGTCCACGTGGAGGGCTTTTTTTTTTTTACCAATCAGACCCCACTGATGGTCTTGGGGGTCACCCCCAGTGGAGGTCTGATGCATTTCTCTTCATATTTTATTTTATTTAACTCTAGTGTCAGACATAAAAAATAGTTTATAAACAAATGAATTATTTAAAAAATTTGAGCTCCTAAACTTTATCTTATAAGGAAACACCTATAATCATTCAACTTTCAACATTATTTTGTATTTAAATTTTGATATATACATATATATAAGAAATATTAGAAATTATGAAAAAATAATATCATGAAATGTTTTATAAATTTTTTTTATTCTTTAATTAGTGTATTGTGTTTTATTATGTATAATCTAATGATGAAAATTTTTTATAATATTTCATCATCTTTAGTATTTCTCTCTCCGTACATAGTTATTGGGTACATTGATATAATTGGACTTAGACCATCTCCAACGCTTAACCAAATCTGATATCAAATTTGAATTTTGATAAAAACGACACTGTTCATGGCTCCAACCGTGCACCAAATCTGATATCAAATTGAGTTTTCATCAAACATTTCATCAAATCGCGGAGGAAGTAATGAATTCATCAAAACACTGTTCTGGACCGTTGGAGGGGGACCCGGGACGACCAACCGGTTGCCCACCCGGTTGACCAACCGGTCAACCAGTAAAGGGTTCAAACGGTTCAGAAAAAAGGTTCAGAAAGTTTAAAAAAAAAAAAAAAAAAAAAATCTTGCCTAACCGGTCGACCGGCCGGTCGACCATCGTCCGGAAAAAAAGGTTCAGAAAGTTCAAAAAAAGTTCAAAAAATTCAAAAAAAAAAAAAAAAAAAAAAAAATGGCAAACCGGTCAACCGGCGGGTCGACCCACCGGTTGACCAACCGGTTGTCCCACTAAATTTGATGCAAATTTGATGCAGCGTTGGAGTGGTTGATTTCAGATTTGGTGAAATAGGTTAATTTTGACTCAGATTTGATGAAAAATTAGGTTAAGGGTTGGAGATGCTCTTAGGTCGCATTTAGACCAACAAATAGGTATATGTTTCACTTCTAATAAATCTTAATGAATATTTAGGTCTCGTTGTCAACACCACTTTTTAATTTATAAGTCAAAAAATTATTAAAAAAATTAAAAAATCAACAATTTATACTAAAAAGTTAAAATTTTATTTTTTCTCTACTTTTTACACTTCTTTTCGTAAAAAATCAAAAAGTTATTTTAAATATATTAATTTTTTTTATATCATATTTTAGTCAAAAATCAAAAAATCATTAAAAAAACCTGTTTCCAAATGAGGTCTTAGTCATAAAGTGAAAGGAATTTTAGGACCCCTTGAGAATGACTCCACACCCCAAAGTGATCCTAACCCTCTATATATATGTGAGACCCACTCATATATATATATGAGATTCACATCATCATGAATGATCCAGATTTGTGAGGGATGAATCTCTAAAGTGAAAAGTACTAATCCAGCCGCATCATTCTCTCACAAAATTTCTGCAAATGACAACATACAACTTTATAACAGAACTGAGATTGAAAGCTAAAAACATCGAACCATCGTAGGAGAACACAAACACACAGCGCTCAACTACAACCTAATAATGTGTAAATAAATATATTCACAGCATCAGGTATTCAAAAACATCCAAATTGCCACTAGCTAGTTTTTTCAGAGAGAGATTTATTAAATATAATCAAGACGGGTAGAACGGGCGGGAGAAGGAAAACCCATCCCGCTTCTTTATCAGTGCACGAAAAACCCATGTGAGGAGGGCGGGTGATGCGGAGGCAAAGGGAAACAAGAGAAAATTGTCATTTCTAAGAGAGAATGAACCAAAATTTCTTTGCTTTGCTTGGTGTTTCCAAAATTCAATCACCCAATTCATCCCTGCCAAGATTTTGATTTTCATTCTGAAGTGATTTTGTTGATGGTGGTGACACTTTCACATTGCAAGGCTTTGATGAAGCTTTTTCTTTCTCTTCACCAGACTTCAACTTTCTATTAATACCAAGCCTTCTGCAGAAGCTGTTCCAACTCCCCTTAGTCTTCACAAGCTTCTCGATCTCTTGTTTCATACTCGAGCACTCCTTTTCAAGCTCAAAAACCCGCTCTCTCACGTCATCAACAGCAATAGTGCCATCTTCTCCACATCCTTCTTGGGCAGAATGGTCATTTCTAGGGAGCGAAATGTTCCCGCTCTGATTTTGTGAGTTCTCAAGATTGTCAGAAACAAAGAACCAACCAGCAACGGATGTGCGGAGCCGAAGCTGTTCAAAAAAGAGAACTTGGACGATGACTCGGAGGGGTAGGCGCTCGTTTTGGGCTGCGTGGGTGCTGGCTTCCAATGAGAGCTTTTGGCAGTCCATGAGCCTGCAGATTTGTTCCCTTTCAGAGTCTGTCAGCCATGGATGTGCCTGAAGTTTTTACCAAGACATTAGCAGTTTTAGAGGAATATAGCAGTGTTACCTAAAAAACACTAATATCCTGGCTATTTTGGAGTGCTAATGCCCTTTTTTCTCATGAGAAAGCTGGGAGAAGTTTGAAATATGGTTATTGCTCTATTATCTTGCTATGCAGGAACAGGGAGTTAGTTAAAGAGGTCCAATAATCATTTTCCCAAAATTGGCAAATACCCACTCAAATATTGCATGTCCCAAGAAAACATATTGTTGCCAAATGAAAGATAAGAACATTATGATCAATTAGGATGACCAGATGTCTTCAAAACATCATTATTACTATTCGATAATATCTTATATAATTGGCATGAAAGCAATGAAAACCTGACAAACAAAGACTAGTTTTACCTTGAGGTATATATCAATAGCGCGGTAAATTCCGTCATCTAATGGTCTGGCATAGTCAGGGATCACTGCAGCGAGCGAGAAAAACTTAGGTAACTTCAAATTAACATCAGGTGCCACCTCAGCCAGATAGCTGTCTAGCAGAGTAGCCACCATTGTCATTGGAGTCAGCGAGTGCGAGCCTTCCATCAACTGCCCTTCATCCACTGCACCATTTGATGTAGAATCAGCTGTATCGTGGCCCACCAGCATGAAGTGATCGAGGATCCGCTGAACACAATCAACATCGTAAAGGGTCTCCATTGAGTAGCCTATATTTGGAATTAGAAGATCTTCCAGAACCGCTTCATTCAACTGGGCTCCGACCCGCTTTTCTAAACTCTCTTGACATGATCGGCTGGCATGTAAGATCATGGATGTTCGAAGAAGCCTAAGCAGGAGCTTAGTTGGTGTGATACCCTTTTCATCAGGTAATAAGGTCACTATCTCTTCAAGGAGAGTCCTTTGATCTGTATTGGATGGAACACAGAGATTTGATCCGGAGGCAGCGTGATTTCCATTTTCAAAGCTTGATTGCCTGCCCATCAAGGGGAGATGCTTCTTTGCATAAAACAAAACGGACCTGGCGATCATATCAGGTTTCATGCCTCTTGATCCAATAATAAGAATCAATCTTTTAAATAGATGTAATCTAAGGAATGACACATCCTCATACCACCAATCTTCATGCACAGGATGTGGCATGGAATTGCATCCGGAGACAGGCCAATTGAACAAACTTGGATCTGCACAAGCTTTTATTGCCAAAGAATCGATACATCTGGAAACAATATGAAGCTCTTCTGCATGTGGAAGAACCTCTTCACAGGTTTCAAGAGCTTTTATTGTGTCTGCCCAGTTGCCAAAGACTTCGTCGAGTAAACTTTCTGTTTGTGCGATGAGGTTTTTCTCTCCGTAGTCTTCATTCATTTGAAGATACTCAGCCGCACACCTCAAACCGACTACATTTAATGCAGTGAGTTCAATTTTAACACCATAACAGAACTTTGCTATAAGCAAAAAGGTTTTGGCTCCTCCAGGTGTGTCATGAAGTTGTAAAACACACTTCTTATCCTCATATTTTTTTTCATCCCCGTCATAAAATTCTCTAATAAGTTTTTCTAACACACTGCTTCTGGACAGCAAAGGAAACTGCAAGCCACAAGAGGAGAGAGAAAAGCAGTCGAATGAGCACATAAATGGATGCACGTGCACCCATGGAGCCTTACGCTGTGTTTGGTTGGGGGATTTGAGGAGGGATTTGGAAAGGAAAAGTTAGGTGAAATGTGAATAAAATATACTTACATTTCACCTAGTTTCACACACCTTTTCCCTTTCTCTTTCCAAATCCCTCCCCAAATCTCTCAACCAAACACAGCATTACAGTTTCATGAAGCAAAAAGCAGTGTAAGAGCACATTGAAAAGAAATGTTGACGCATAGGATGTATGATAATTTTTTGAAAATATAATAACAAAAATACATAATTTATGTAAAAAAATGGAGAACTATTGTAAATAGTGCAATTTCTTTCTTATGCATTCCAACTTTTTGAAGTTTGTGAAAACATGGAAGCTAACCTAAACCTGCGCACAGCATAATAATCAATTTGATGTACTGTTAACAAAGCTAACCTAGAGGTTTTCAATAATTGATTAAGGAATTCCAGGCTACGCCACAAATGATGGAGAAGAATAAAAATCCTCAGCAACTGAAACCGCAGTTGGATTTTTACAAAAAAAAAAAAAATAGCAAGTTTGAAAGAAGAAAAGAAACAAATTGAATTCACAACAGTTGAAAATATCTACGCTCTTTGATGTGATATAAAGACTGGAAGAAGGATTTTCTTCTCTTTTTCTTTATTTCCCCTCTATTTTATTAACTTTGAATTTCCAGTATTAAATTAGTATTGGTTAGGAAAGCCCCCCAAAAGAAAAGTTCTGACTTTGTAATAAGAATGTCCTAGCCATGGTTGATGACAAGGTACAGACTCCAGGCATGCAGTGAACCTCCTTTTCTGCGGGGCAGACATGCAGTGACTCTCAGAGCAGAATATATACCCCGCATTTTTGTGCAGTAAGGAACTCTTCATGCCTTGCAAACTTTGTAGAACCATGATTCCTACATACATAAATTTATAAAATATAATAAATCCAGTAAATAAACAACGGGGTTGACCAAGTGAAATAAACCTTATGGAGATGAAAGGATGTTTCTCCAACTTCAATAATAGCATCACTTGGAAGGCCAGTGGAGCAGAGCCTGCAAAAGAACAACAGCAACCAACAATTCGAATATCTCTTTAGAAAATATTTTACTGGATGAGTAATAGATACTATACTCATCATGTCACAGGTGGTCAAATAAAGTCAAGAGACCCAACAATTTTCTTCATATACAATTAAATCATGTTCCTTTTATACATTTCCTTCCCATGAATGGGAGATATTAGAGGGGAAAGAGGTCGAGATTCAAGAGTCTCAACATAGAAGACTTGGTTAGCTCTTTTCAAATATTTTTCCTTTTCGACATTTCTTTGTTTGGACCATTACTTTCTTCAATACAAATAGATAACATAGCAAAAAAACGTACAAACAGGTTAATATGGCCCCCTTGCTGTGGCATGTCCAAGTTTAATACTCTAGTTTTGTGATTGTGTGTTAAATAATTTTTCAATGTGCAGACGAGAAGTCTAGAGCAATCTTCTGCAGTGGACTTATTCATATCATTTGACAATTGAAATCCATGAAGAACACATAGTCACCAGCATCAACTTTGCAAACATACAATTGCAGATGATCTAATGATTCTGGTGACTTAAAAAACAAGTGGAAAATGTCTCAAATAATATTTCAATTTGAGAGAGATACCATGTTCAACAAGCTACACACCGCAAAAATTTCATTTTGCCAAAGCAATGAATATAATTGGGATAGTTAAATTGTATAGCCATCCCCATGTACTAAGAGTGTTTAACTAATAGAGAAAAGGTACGTTACCCCCCTAAGTCCCTGTCGTCGGGGGAAGACTGCCCCCGTCGTCGGGAGAAGACTACTTGGCACAACTGCTAATAGATGGGAAAGGTCATCCCTTCTGCCATTCCTTCCTCATGTCAGAAATGGATTTGAGATTGGACAAATTTAAAATGTGAACATACAACAACACTCAACATGTGCATGGATAGTCTATGTAATGAAGTCTTTAGTAACCAGTTTGATAGAATAAGGCAGGCAAACAAGTACTCAAAAACCAATTTGGTGTCAAAAATTGAAGTGTCCAATCCTACTAAACTAATAGCATTAGCTTAACGTACAAATACAATGAGATCCAATTGCAGTAACAATGTGTGGACACAACTTAGATACAAACTATAGACATTTAAAGCCAAATTTTCATAGTCTAAAACCTTTATGCAATATGTTAAAAGGGATGCATTTCATTACATAAAACACTTTCGTGACGAAGATAATGAACAATATCTTGTCCCAAGCTTGGGAAGTGGGACCAATTATTACACACTTCCACCTTGTAAAAGTCATGTAACACAAGTGTTGAACTGCACACAAATACCCAGGACTCGGTTCATGCCTTCTAAATCCATTTCAAACCCTCCAGCTCACATAAACACCTCTACACAGTCCACACCAACACATCTCAACATTCTTTTGAGTGTCTAAACCACCCAAATATGCAGATCCTTTTTTAATGTCATTCACTTCAAGGTTTAAACTAAATTGAATGGCAGCTTGTATCAAGATGAGCATGAATTGAAAAGTAAATCATGTTAACTATGTGATGGAAGTAGAGCATCAAGCCTTTTCAATCAATGTCCCTGAAAGTGCTTAAGCAAGCACATGGACAAACCACAATGCAGGTACAATTTACAATTATTTGGAAACATACAGTGAGACAATTCATATCAACACATAGGTAAACACTAGAAAATGTAAACAAACCTATTTCTATGAATGCTAAACCAATCTCTCTAAGAAGCTCAACGGTGGAAGAACACATGAATTTGAAGCAAACCCGCCACAACAATTGGTTACAAAAATGAACCACCCACCCCAAAAAAAAAAAAAAAAAAAAAAAAACCATGAAATAAATGTTTAAAAAAATAATTTAAAAATAATGGGTTAACTTAGAATTCAAGAAATGGCGACGAAAATTAAAAATCAAAAGAATTGAATGACTAACCAGACTTGGCCATCTAGGTGAAAAACATCTGATTTCGATCCCAACTTGACACGAGCCATTTATCAGTATTATCACTAAAGTAGTGATGCGATTGTGATATAGTGGGTCACAATGTATTTATGTTGCTATGCATATACATATATAGTTGGGATTGTGAAGGAAAAGAATGGAAGGAATGGTGTGACAATGGCGGTGTAAAGATGAGAGAGAGAGAGAGATTTGGGGGAGAATATGGGCCCCGAATCCAGGAGAGGAACCGGTTGCTGCTGTTACATGAAATGGAACTCTGCATTTAATATGAAATCTTTAAATTCTTCAGATAAAAAGGAAAGAGTAATGATTGTGACCCTTCCTCAATCTGAACCATTCATTAAGGGAAATTACACTGAAAAATATTCATAAATAAGAGTGAAATATTATAAAGATTAACACTTAACGATTATAATTATAATTTTTTAATTTTTTTTTATTTGTGATATTACATATATTAATTAATGTACTAACTAGTATATTAACACTAGTAATTATGTTATTATTAACCCCACTCATTATATAAATTATAAATATAAAAAATATCTTAAATTATACTATATCATCATTCTTTTTCTAAATAAATTTTGCTGCCACCACTGATGGGTTATTCCCCTATTATAACTAGGGGTGTAATTTTGGCCCGGTCCTGCCCGGCCCATCCTATCTGGGCTCGGTCTCGGCCCGGCCCATGTCGAGCCCTGCAGGCTCCTGTCAAAAAATCAGGCCCGGCCCAGCCGGCCCACGGGCCAAAAAACTAGACCCAGACCCAAGGGTATTCGGACTTTGGGCGGGGCAATGGACCGGGCCTCGGGGCCTGAGCTTGGGCTCGAGCTTTGAGCGGGCTTGGGTGGGCTTAAACAATTTTTTAAAATTTTTTCTACTAAAATTTTATTATTTTCCATTAAAAATAACACTAGGCCTCGGACGGGTCAGGCCTTGGACCGAGCTTTTGAGTGGGCCTTGAGCGGGTTGACGTGCCGGGTCACGGGCCAAGCCAAGCTTCAAACCGATGGCTCAGGCCCTGCCTCAAGGCCTCGAGTTGGGCTTAAGCTTGGGCCTAAACGGGCCGGGCCCTCCCTGCTAATTGCCAATTTTACACTCCTAATTATAGCCTACTTTATTTATTTATATATATATATAATGCAAAAAGAGTTTAAAATTTTAAATTAAAATGTATTGGAGTTTGTTTGTTTGTTTTTTTGTTTTTTTTGTTTTCACTTCTAAGAGTGAGATGAATCAACGATTTATAATAATTAAATTATTTTGACTGTTTTTAAATTTAAAATAAGTGTTCATTTGCAATATTGACTATTTTAGTGGCTTTTTATGAGATGAAAAAGTTGTGCGTTTTAGATAAAAAAAAATTTTTGTTGTAGTTGAATAGATGATTGTGAGTGTGTTGGGTTCAATTTGAATAAATGATCAGCGTGTTTAGTTTCAATTTTCTGAATTAAGTTTTCTAAAAATTAAGTTTTTTTTTTATTTTTGTATTTTTTTGTTTTTAGTAATATTTTTTAAATTTTAAACCATTTTTTTAACTTTTTTAGATACATCTTATTTAGATGTATCTAAATAGTAAAATATTTGTGAAAAAATATTTTAAAAATTTAATAAATACACAAAATACAAAAAATGTATTGAATTTTTTTTTTTTTTTGTATTTTTTGGTATTTGGTGTATTTTTTAAATATTTTTTCAGAAATATTATACTTTTTAAGTGTATTTATGTTAGGTGTGTCTAAAAATTTAAAAAAATTACTAAAAATATTAAAAAAATTCATTGAAAACATTAAAATACGAAAAATAAAAAATAAAATTTTCTGAAAACTATTTTCTAAAAACCAGAATCAAACAAGCTTTTTTTCGTCTTCATTGATTATTTAACCAAAACCAAATATCCTAAACAAACACCACCAAAAATGTAGTAGAAATAGAGTGACTCTTCTATTTCAAGTTAGTTTCTAAGCCATTTCTAGACTCACAATACGAATAATTTATCTTATAAATCCAATAGGGTTCGTTTGAAAAGTTGGTTGGCTTTTAACTTTTTGATTTTTTGGCTATTTTAGCCTAGGGCTAAAAAATTTCATTTGGAAATTATTTTTTCACTTTTTTGACTTTTTGTGAGAGAAAGAATGTAATGATTATGGGTTGGATGTAATATTTTGTCTTATTGTGCTAAAAAGTCTATTTTGTATTTTTGTGAATGAAATAGCCCTAAACCTAACCCAACCTTTCTTTCCAAACGAAGTCTAAATATGAGTTGTTAAAAAAAATATTTTTTTTTATTTACCCAATTTTTTTTTTTAATTTTATGGGATTATTACCAGACACATTAACAAATTATATTTTGTTTTTTAAAAATGAACAGTAATCATAAGTTTAAATTTAAGTCGTCCATTTTATAAAATGATATATGATTTGTTTATCTATTCATTAATATTCAACGAAGTTGATTTTTTGAACAAATAATTTTCACTATAAAGTGTAAGAGATAAATTATTTGGATCATTGTTATGAATTCAAAGTGTAAAACAAAATATGTAAAAGTATGAAAGATATACGGAGATGAGTCCTCATAACTATTAGGGAATTATAAATTTTTTTAAGAGAACCAATTGGGAGCTCGAATCCGAGCTCTCCCGAATGCCCTGAACTCTATTTTTTTTTTTTCTTTTTTTTCTTTCCAGCAGAAGAATGAAGAACGAAGAAGAAGAAAAAGAAGAAGAAGAAGGAGGAGGAGGAGGAGGAGGAGGAGGGAGGATGGAGGAGGAGGGGGGGACTGGAGGGGGCATACTCGGAGGCGGGGCTGGAGGCGATCGGGAGCTGCTGCGACGAGCTCGGCGGGCTGCGACGATCGGGGACGTCGGAGCTGTTGCACGAGACCGGGGCTGGACCGGCGACCTCTCTTCTCTCTCTCTTTCTCTCTTTCTCTCTTCTCTCTCTCCCTTCCCTCTCTGGTTCAACTGAAAATGGAAGAAGAAGGAGGAAAAAATAAAATAAAATAATGCCCAAAACGACGTTGTTTTGGGCATTAGGGGCATTCGGGGCTTGAAAATTCGATGCACAAATCTTTTCTCTTTTTTTAAATTATTGTTTAACTTTTGAAGTTTATAAAATTTATTAATGTAAATTTGTTATAATTATTAGTTATGAAATGACGATTTTCTTTCTATTTATAAAATGTAAATAATCTAACTTGTGTATAAATAAAAATTTAATTTATTGACTCAATCAAATGTTGACTATATAGAAGGATACATTATCGAGATTTGTCATCTAATGACTTGTCGTTTCTCTCATGCATGATTTAATGCAGCATTCCCGAGGATGGCTTCTAGATGCAGAGAAATTATTGGTTGATTCAGTAACAGTTGTGTGTCACATTGTATATATATTGTGATTGGTAAATTAATTGAGACTCAAAAGTTTTTTATTAAGTGATTAGGAAATATAAGAGGAATGAGATTCGTAATTAACTTAGGGCGTGTTTGATTCGCGGGATAAGGGGGTGGACTATCCATTATTTGGATTGTAATCTAAATAGTGTTCCTTATTTGTCGTTTGATTTTTTTTTAGTCTGTCGGACTCTATGTCCGGCAGGACTCCTTATCTCCCATATGGGGGACTATTGTGTCCTGGGGGGTATGAGATTGTTTTGGGGGACTAATCACTGTTTGGATTAGATGATGAAATAACCATTTTGACCCTCTACTATTTAATTATGTATTATATTTAATAAAATTCAATAAAATTTAAATGTCTCAATTTAAAAATAAAATAATTTTATTTAACTTTTTATTGATGTTTTATTTATTTAATTTTTTAAAATAATTTTTTATAGATATTTATTGATGTTTTATTTTAAAATTTTGTTTATGTTTTATTTAATTTCCTTATTTAAATTTAATAGATGTTTTATTTAATTTCATTTTTGATTATTATTATTTTAAAAACAAATTTATTTAAAATTTTAATTAAAAAAAATAATATATATTTTTATTGATATTTTATTTATTTATTTATTTTTAAAAATAAATTTATTTAATTGTGTAAAAAATAAAATAAAATAAATTTTTATTTAATCTAGCTAAAAATAATTAAAATATTAAAGATATGTTTAATATTGCTATTACTTAGTAAACAATTAAAAAAGGGTAAAATAGTCATTTGTTCATTTATCCTATCCAGTCCGTCCAACCAAACATTGGATTCACTGAAAATAGTCATTTCCAGACATCTAATCCCATGAAAAAACAAACACAGGATACATATCCAATCCGACCAAATAGTCCGGGAGATTCACAGTCCCAGGACTCAAGTCCGATGGATTCTAATCTCCCCTTATCCAGTCCGTCCAATATCGGACTTGAGTCCTGGGACTGTGAATCCCCGGACTATTTGGTCGGATTGGATATGTATCCTGTGTTTGTTTTTTCATGGGATTAGATGTCTGGAAAGGACTATTTTTAGTGAATCCAACGTTTGGTTGGACGGACTGGATAAGATAAATGAACAAAAGACTATTTTGCCATTTTTCAATTAATTTTTTTAATAGGATAATTATTAAATAAATTATTTTTGGATAGGATAATTATTTGGTCGGATTATTTTTGGACTGGATAGGATAATTATTTTTGGACAAATGAATCCAACGTTTAATTATTTTTAATTAAATAAATTTGTTTTTTTAAATTAAATAAATAAATAAATAAAATATCAATAAAATTTGTTTTAAATCATTACTGTATAACAAATTATTATTTTTTTTACATACAAAACTTTACTGTGTGGTCCAACTTTACATACAAGTCATTAGTGAATCCAATTTTTTTTTTTACATACATAACTTTACAAAAAAAAAAATTTACATACACAATTAAATAAATAAATAACCACTAAATTTGATTTAATAAAATACTGTATAACCTGTATAAAAAATTATATTATTTTTTTAATTAAAATTTTAAATAAATTTTAAATAAAACACCTATTACAATTTAAATAATGAAATTAAATAAATTATAAACAAAATTTTAAAATAAAACATCTATAAAAAATTATTTTAAAAAATTAAATAAATAAAACATCAATAAAAAGTTAAATAAAATTATTTTATTTTTAAATTGAGACATTTAAATTTTATTGAATTTTATTAAATATAATACATAATTAAATAGTAGAGGGTCAAAATGGTCATTTCATCATCTAATCCAAACAGTGATTAGTCCCCCACATTCTGTCCCACCTCCCCCCCCAGGACAGGATAGTCCCCTATATGGGGGACATGGAGTCCAGCCGGACTCCATGTCCGGCGGACTAAAAAAAAATCAAACGACGGATTAGGAGCACTATTTGGACTCAAGTCCAAATAGTGGATAGTCCCCCCTCCCAATCCCCCCAATCAAACACACCCTTAGAGTATAGTTACGTAATATTTCAGAATCAATCAATAATTTTTTATTGATGTACTGGTTACTGTTTTATTTTGACCTTTTTATATTTTGTTTAATTCTTTCAAATTTAAATTTAAAGAAAATTTGAGAGATTTTCTCAATGATCCAAACTACTCACTGTATAAGACACATTTATATAAATTGTTTATGACAAAAATTTAATTGATATGATAATTATAATTTTTTATTTTATTGTATTTATTTTTGAAAACATACATGATAAATATATTTTTAAAAGAATCTATCTATTTAAAAAAAATAAAAAACATAAATAATGATATCAAAGAAGTAATTTGTATAAAAAGAATTTTTAAATATGCATACAAACTTATTTTGAAAAATAGGTTAAAAGTTAGCTTTTTATTTATTTTTTTAAAATTTTTTTGTGAAAAAACGTATAAACAAATAAAGAAATGATGCAACTAAAAAAAGTCAAAAAATTGATTTATAATCCAATTGTCAAAATAGGCCAAAGATTAATAGCTTAATATAAAAACCTAAACTGAGTTCAAAATTTAAAATAAACATATTATGTTGGGATGGACTGATTTATATACGATCATACAAAACTAAACACAAAAAATTATCGTAATCTTTTGATTTATTTTTAATTTAAATTATTTAATTATTTTTATTAAGTAAAATTGATGAAAAATAATATTTTAGTCATTATACTCAAAATAGCTTTTTTCGTTAAGTTTAATAAGTAAAATATTAATTGTTTTGTTCACTTTACTTAGGCTCCATTTGGTATATAGGTTGGGGCTAAATTAGTCAATAAAAATACAAAATAGACTAATTTAACTAATAAGATAAAATATCATATCCAAATCATAATCATTTTACTTTTTCTCACAACCATCAAATCAACTATCAAAAAAAAAAAAAAAAAAAGAGCCAAAATTTATCCTCAATAGAATGTTTTTAACTAGACTGAAATAGCCAAAAAGCTAAAAGTCAAGTTAAAAAAGTTTATGCCAAACGAGACCTTAATGAAAATAGGTAAATGATTGAAACAAATAAAAAAAGAGTTTTGTTACGTCCCTTATTTCATCACTGCTAATTCATCTCTAATGAAGTAGCAAATAATTTTGAAAGAGAAATACTTGGTGCCTCGAGAGACAGAGGCGCGAATGGTTCAAATTTGAAAACGTGTGTGTTGTCTCATTTTTCTACTCTCATTCTCTCTCTCTCTCGCTCTCTCTACTCTATTCAAACCCCAAAACTACTCTCACTTTCTACTCTATTCAAACCCAAAAACTGGGATTCCCTCTCTCTTTCTCTCTCTCTCTCTCTACTCTATTCAAACCCAAAAACTAGGATTCGGTCCAGCAACATCCAGCCATATCAACCAACCCATCGACAACGATGAAGGGCTTCTGGCGTTCCTTCTTTGCATTGACGCATTGCTTTGTTTAGCCAAGCCCTAGATCTCTAAATCTCCTCCATTGACAATTAAGAAAAGGCCAGCTTTTTGTTTTTTGTTTTTTATTTTTTATATTATAAATCCTTTCCATTTAGCCCCCATGCTAGCTTAGTAATTATTTTGTTTTTTTTCGTTTTATTTTTAAATCCTCTTCATTTAAGCTGTGTGATTATGAAAATAGACTTGCTGAAATATGTTGTGATTTTGAAAAATCAACTTGTTAAAATGATGAATTGAAGGCATGTGTGAGAATTGAAATCATGTGTAATTCTCTCTAGACTTACATTTTGCATTGTAAGTGTATGATAAAATGCCTCGATGAAACGCTTTGTGATTTTGAATAATAATACCAAATTTTCATGCTATCATAGTTCCAGCAGTAAACTTCACCAACAAAACCATATACCATCTTCATGTAATGGAAGATACAAAGAGCAAGTACGCAATTTCGCCGACCTTGTCTCACTAACCTTTAAGCAGATTCAAACTGGGGAACTTATGACTTATGGCTCTGTTAAATGCTTATGACTAACCATTAGAGTCCTCTAATTTCTATTTTCTTGGTTTCTTTTTCATTCTATGGGCCATTTGACATTAGTAATGGAGACATTGTATTTTTTTTTGCTGAATAATGTACTAATTATTTGATAAAATGCTACTATTATGAGTAACCTGTCAATGGCTTACACCTCCACTAGTTCAAGCAACGATGGTCGCCTTTTCGAAAATCGAAGTTGCAAATGTGGCAAAAAAACGGCCGTTAAGATATCAGACTCACAGAAAAATCCAGAGAGGTTTTACTTCAAGTGTGCAGATAGCATATGCGATTACTTTGCATGGTGGTGCCTGCTAGCCAACATGGCAATGCATCAAATATCCAATGAAGGCCTAATCCTATTCATAGGAAAAATGAAGATGAGGGGATAAATGATTCTAAAAGAAACAATAAAGCTTTGGACAAATTGGAGCGGCTTGAGGGAAACGAAGGAGTTATGAAATTGCTTTCAATGAAAAGCATAGTGTGTACTGGTTTTAGCATGCTAATGGTGTTAATTTGTTTAATGTTAAAGTTGTCGCAACCCAACTCCAGGGGCGTAGAGTTAGAATCGCAACTTACTAACTTATTCTAATCGTAGCAAATTAAACTATACAAGCAAAAATAAAATAATTAAATAGGAAATTACTTCATTCTACTGTTTTAAAAAAAATACATCCATAGGCTTTTATTATTTTATTATGCAGCGACTGACCATCAGAAAAAAAAAAAAAAAAAACGACAGGAAGAAAAGAAAAGAAAAACAAATTAATGGATCCGCATCAATTTCTTGCACAGGTTCCACTACATGAAGTTATGGGTCTTCCTTACATCTCATCACCTGAAAGGGTAACAGCTATAAGCACACAACAGAGTGAGAAATATTATGCTCATAGTATAGGGAATACAAAATAACCATGGATAGTTAGTTAAGCCAAAACATTTACATAACTGAAATACATAAATTATATAAATAGATAACCATAACTACGGTACAGAACAGAACAGAGATCACAGAAGTGACAATCAGAATAGAGGTCAATAGATCCATGACAAATAAAGGACCACAAAGTGACCAAACAGAGGCCAATGGTTATTTAAGTCCCCCAAGGCATGAGACTCCCATGGTGGTACTTACAAAATATAATTGTTTATAAGGTTATAGTCAAATATTTTCTAAAATTTAAATAAACATATCCATGGATTTCATTTTAAACAAATAGAGTTCAGAAAATAACCCACGTAATTGAAATATTAATATAATTTATAAAACATAACTTATATAAAATGAATTATGGTAGGTCAAAACATACGTAAAATATATTATGGTGCCTTAAGGTATAATATAACTCACCTTAATATTAACCCTTAGCCTTACTTTCCACTATCACAACCTTCTACTATAAGTTTCCAACTTCCAGTAACTTACGTGTCTCTCTCTTCTTTTTTTTTCCTTTCATTTTCTTCCCACAGATTTTGATAAACTCCTCCCTATTTATAGGGAGGTAAAAGCATCATCAGGCTAACACGTGGCCAGCTCAAATCGTCCCTGGATTTGCTCATAACTCACCATAGATTTATACTTATCTTAATGAATATGTGTGATAATTATCTTTTGGCCCAGTTTTCTAATATAACTATATAAACAAATTAATCCCTAATTAAATTATACTTTATCGCATACTAACAGAAAATTAATTATTTATTTTACTATCACATTTACTATTATTATTAGTATTTATTTATTTATTTATTGTTTTGGTGTTTAATTCTTCAGTGTTCCTAATGTAAATTAAATTACACTTTATCACCTATCATCATAAAATTAATTATTTTATTTTACTTTACAGATTATTATTATTATTATTATTATTATTAATAATCGTGGTATTAATTAAATATTTAGGGTGTCACATTTCTCCCATCTTAAATAGAAGTTTGTTCCCAAACTTGAAATACCTTAATTGTCGAAGACGTGTGGGTATTTAGCTCGCATTTGACTTTCCGTTTCCCACGTAGCATCGTCGATATGATGATTTTGCCATAAGACTTTTACCAGCGGTATGGTCTTATTTTGGAGAACTTGATAATGACGATTGAGAATCTGTACTGGTTGCTCTTCGTAAGAGAGGTCCTTTTGAACTTCCAAGTTCTCATAGTCAATGACATGTTCTCGATCTTGGAGGTACCCTCGGAGCCGTTAGAGCATCGAAACGTGGAACACATAGTGGACATTGGACAATTCGGGTGGTAGTGCAAAACGATATGCTACAGGACCAATCCTTTCTAATATCTTAAATGGCCCGATGTAACGTGGGTTTAACTTTCTTCGCTTTCCAAATCGGATAACTCCTCTTGTTGGTGAGATCTTAAGGAACACATGATACCCTATTTGAAATTCCAAGTCCCGTCTCCGTGTATCTGCATAACTTTTCTGGCGGCTCTGAGTAATTCGAATTCGTTGTTGGATGAGTTGGATTTTCGCACTTGTGACTTGCACGATCTCAGGGCCTAACAGTTTTCTGTCCCTGACTTCCGTCTAACACAGAGGTGATCGACATCTCCTTTCATATAGAGCTTCGTATGGTGCCATTCCAATGCTTGCTTGGTAGCTGTTGTTATAGGTGAATTCCACTAAAGGTAAGTGCTCATCCCAGTTACCTTTGAGGTCCAATACGCATACACGCAATATGTCTTCCAACGTCTGGATTGTTCTTTCAGATTGCCCATCAATTTATGGGTGATAAGCAGTGCTAAATTTCAGTGTGGTTCCCAAAGATTCTTGCAATTTGTTCCAGAAGTGAGACACAAAGCGGGGGTCTCGGTCAGACACGATTGAAACTGGGATACCATGCAGATGAATAATTTCCTTGATGTATAAAGTGGCAAACTTGTTAAGGGAGTACATTATTTTGATTGGCAGAAAATGCGCCGATTTCGTCAATCGGTCTACTATAACCCATATTGCATCATGCTTAAAAAATGACTGTGGTAGCCTGACCACGAAGTCCATAGTGATGTGTTTCTATTTCCATTTAGGAATAGGGAGTGGTTACAGCAGCCCTGCAGGTCTCTGATGTTCTGCTTTAACACGCTAACAATGCAAACATTTTGAGACATGACTTGCTATGTCTCTTTTCATTCCTGTCCACCAGTAGTGTTCCTTTAGATCATGGTACATCTTTGTGTTGCCAGGGTGGACTGCAAATCTCGAGCTATGAGCTTCCACCAATATCTTCTTCTTGAGTTCCGGAATATCGGGTACGCAAATTCGATTCCAAAATTTTAGTATCCCATTGTTTATAGTGAAATCAGGATCAGGCGTACTCTTTTTCTCCTCGTACTTTTTCTTCAAAAGGTTATCTTCACATTGGCGTGCTCTAATTTCTTCAATCAATGTAGGTTCCACGGTTACGTTGGCGAGCAATCCATTGATCTTGCGGGAAACGAGAGTACATGCCAAACTTCTGGTCGTCTTTCGGCTCAGTGCGTCTGCTACCACGTTAGTTTTGCCTGGATGGTGATGGATTTCTATATCATAGTCTTTCATAAATTCTAGCCACCACCATTGTCTCATATTCAATTCCTTCTGTGTGAACAGATATTTAAGACTCTTGTGATCAGTGAAAATCTCGTAGGTTGCACCGTAGAGATAATGACGCCAGATTTTGAGGGCAAAGATCACCGCAACCTATTCCAAATCATGAGTCAGGTAGTTCTTCTCATGAGTCTTTAATTGTCGTGAAGCATAAGCAATGACTTTTCCATTTTGCATGAGAACGCAACCCAAACCATTGTATGAGGCATCACTATAAATTACGAACCCATTTGCTCCTGTAGGTAGTGCTAGTATAGGAGCTGACACAAGTCGACTTTTTAATTCTTGGAAGCAACGCTCTTGTTTGCCAATCATTTAAAGGGTGTGTTCTTCTGAGTTAGCTGGGTCAAGGGTGATGCTATCTTTGAGAAATCTTGCACGAAGCGTCGATAATAGCCAGCTAGACCCAAAAAACTTCAAATTTCTAACACATTGGTAGGTTGTGGCCAATTTACGATTGTTGCAACTTTTTGGGGGTCAACCGAGATGCCATCTTTGTTAATGACGTGACCGAGAAAGTGTACACTAGTGATCCAGAATTCGCATTTCTTCAACTTGGCATAAAGTTAGTGATCATGTAGTGTTTGTAGAACCGTTCGCAAGTGTTGCCCATGGGCCTCTAGTGACTTGGAGTATATGAGGATGTCGTCAATGAAGACAATGACGAACTCATCAAGATAGGGTTTGAACACTCGGTTCATGAGATCCATGAAGGCTGTTGGGGCATTTGTGACGCCAAAAGGCATGACAAGAAACTCGTAGTGCCCGTAACGGGTTCTGAAGGCAGTCTTTTCGATGCTTTCCGTTTTGACTTTTAGTTGATGGTAGCCAGAATGCAAGTCGATTTTGGAGAATACTTAGGCGCCTTGAAATTGATAGAATAGGTCATCGATTCGTGGCAAAGGGTACCGATTCTTGATGGTGACCTTGTTCAGCTCCCGGTAATCGATGCATAATCTCATCTTGCCATCCTTTTTCTTTACGAATAGTACTGGAGCTCCCCAGGGTGAGGTACTAGGTCAAATGAAACCTTTGTCCAGGAGTTCCTAGAGTTGAGTCTTCAGCTCTTTCAATTCTGTCATCAACATACGATAAGAAGTTTTTGATATTGGTTGTGTGCCAGGTTGGGTTTCAATGGTGAATTCGATTTCCCAATCAACCGGGATACCAGATAGATCTTCAAGAAAAACATCTAGGAATTCTCGTACTACGGGCATCGTATCAACGGTGGAGGCCTCTTTTTGTGTATCGATAACATAACAGATATAACTACAACAACCCTTTCTTAGAAGTCGTTGGGCTGTCATGGAAGATATAATACAAGGAGGGTTGGAAACTCCAGTCCCATCAAAGACAAGCTCGGGTTGGTTTGGTAACCTGAGGGAAACCTTTTTGGCTTTATAATCAATAGAAGCGTGGTTGGCAGCCAGTCAATCCATACCTAAGATCACATCAAAGTTCCCAATGTAGAAGGGAATCAAGTCTATATATAAAGTTTTGCCTTTTAAGGATATAGTACATGATCTGTACACATCAGTACTACAGGCAGACTTACTAGAAGGAAAAGACACAGATAATATATATCCTAATGGTTCGGCTGTTGATGTCAACTTGGCAGCAAAGTGTGGTGCAACAAAAGAATGAGTTGACCCAGAGTCAATGAGGACATGAGTTAAATGACCATAGATAGAAAGTATACCTGACACCACGTTTTTGGTAACTTTTGGTTTTCCAAGTACTAAGGTAAAAACCCTTCATTGGCCTTTTTTATCCTTCCTCTCTTCTCCAAGTCCCACGGGTTTTCTGACTGGGCTAAAGGGGCTGGCTGTAGAATTAGTTAGCTTTGGATAGTTCTTCAGCAAGTGGCCCACTTGACCGCATTTAAAGCATGCTCCCATGTCTCGATGGCATTGTCCCCAATGAGGCTTCCCACAAGTAGGACAAATTAGAATAGTGCCACATCGGGGGTTGGTAGGACCTTGATGGCCTGAACTGGTTGTGCCCGTATTTACCTTCTTAAGAGGCGTGTAATAACCCCGATCCTCAATTAGCCACTAATTGGTAGTTAAGGATGTTAACTAAGTGAATAAAATAAATTATGGTTTATTATGTGATTTGCATGATATTTGGCTTACTATCTGTTACTTGTAGGAATATCTGTTTGGAATTCCACTTTAATGTGTAAATTGAAAGCCTTATCGGCATCCGAAACCGAAATTGACTACATCAATGTGTTATTTGGAATTTTTAGAATCATTTGGCAAATTTTATTAAAAATTGATTCAGTCTTATTCGTTAAGTTATGTTTGGCTAGCTCAATAATCCAATTAATGCATTTTTGACATCATAGCTTTATATATGGGCCTTAAACTCATTTTGAGCTCATTTCTTTTACCCCTTAGTGCAAAAATCTGAGAATACATTCTAGAGTGAGAGTGAGACTCCATTTTAGAGAGAGAGAGTGTGGATTCAAGGAAGAAGTGAAGAATTTTGCTAGAGTAGCTCAAGTTTGGCAAGGATCTTGTGTAATTGAGGGCTTTTGGTGAGCATCTAACCCATAATTCATGAAGAAGTTGTGTTATAAAGATGCATTCATGGAGTTGTTAGGATCATTTGCATGTAATTTACATATGGTTGTGAAGAGGATGGAGGCTTTGACTATACTTCTACTTGCATGTGTATATATATGTAGAGGTTGTCATTTGAGTTTGATTTTGAGCATCTAACTTATTTTGGGAGTTATTTGGTGCATGCATGTTAGAATCACCATGTTTAATCATTGAAATTCATGTTTTGAATTACATGCATGGAGTTGATAAGCTCAAATTTACTAATTTCATGAGTTTTGGAGAAAAGAATTGTGTGCTCTATATGCATGAAAGTTTTGGTTCTAATTTTGGTAAATTCATGGGTTTTGACTAAAAAGAATTGATGAAAATCATACATTCATGTTTATGAATAAGTTTTGCAAGTTTATGAACAAGCCATGCACAAATTTGCCATTGAAATTGCTTTTGGAGCTCAAAACCCTGTTCTGGAAAACCCAGATTTTTTAAGGACGCTCGAGCGGGGGATTTGCTGCTTGAGCGGACATTTTGTGCATCCAGTACTTTTGCCGAATTTTACAGTCCGCTCGAGCGGGGAAGTTCACGCTCGAGTGGAGCTCCATTGTCTGCATTCCCGCTCGAGCGGGGAAAGACACGTTCGAGCGTGGACCTCATTTTTAGAAATTTTGCCTAAGTGTTCCAAGGCATGTTTTGGCATCCTCATTGCATCTTAGGCATTCCTAAGCCTTAATTAAGCCATAGTAATGAGGTTATGGATTAGAAACACACTAAGAAAAGAATGTATTAAGTTCCGAGGCTGCAAGGGTGTGTGTGTTAAGTAATGTGTTAAGAATGATCATGAATTAACGTAATGAAAGCTAAGCCGTATTGGCCACATGAATGTGTAATGATAAGATACGTTTGTGTTATGTGCCTTTGTGTTTGTAGGTCAACGTCCGAGAGTTGATTGACCGCTTACTAGAACCACTATGAGTAACGTTATCGTAAAGATACGTTTATATGAAATTATGTTCCAAATAAAATGTGATAAGCTATGATTTCTGAAATGATATCTGTTTTCGTGAACGAACATCCCAAATTTGAAATCTATTATGGCATCCATAGATAGTCCCAAGTCATGAGGGACGTCATGAAAATGCGGGTCCATGACATACAAGTTTACGAGATCTCGTTAGCCACTTCATTGTGGTGATATGTGTTTAATTGGTATCCGGAACCGATTACTCTAGTCGGAAGACGTTCTGTGATGTGTTCTATGGGATGTACCATTATTATGTTCTGATATGAGAACGATTATGATTATGCTCTATTATGTTTTCTGCTTATGATACATTCGGATTTCGTTCACTAAGCCCTTTACCTTAATGTTATTCATTGGGCTTTAGCTCATTGTGTGTATATATATGTATAGGTGAGCATTCTGGAGCCCGAGCCTGAAGGCTTTTGTCTGGATCTGTGTTCTGTTGTCAGCCAACCATTGTGCCTCACGTGGAGGTTCCCAAAGCATCATGTGTTTAAGTTCTGTGGTTTCTGTTTATTTAAGACTTGATGTGTTGTCGTTGGATGTACTTAAAATACTGTAATGTGTGTGGGTATAATGTATGACTATCGGTTATGTATATAAAGTTTTAAATATTCTGTTTCATATAAGTCAGCACAGCTCATTGGACAACTATAATTATGTATTTGCTTCCGCTAGCCCCTTAATTTTGTTAATCTGTTCAGAGGCCTTCGGTAGTCCAAGGATTACTGGCCGGTTACGATGCTAAACCTACAGGGGCGGGTTTGGGTCGTGACAAGGAGCAACACCGGGTCTTCTATTGTCTCTTTCCCAGAATCACTTCTTTTGGCTTGGTTCCCGGAACGCGAGACTTTAATCCCCTTTTCTACAATGTACTCCTGGTCTACCACTTCTACATAGGTTGGCAGTTTCAAGACCTCGAGCCTATCTTTAATTTCAGCATCCAATCCTGCTTCAAATTTTCTTGCTTTTTGAGTTTCGGTGGGGATGATGTATGTCGCAAATCGAGCGAGTTGTGTGAACTTGCTCTTGTATTCGGCCACCGTCATGGTTCCTTGCTTTAGATGTATGAATTTCGATGCCTTCTGTTCCCGCAATGAATCTGGGAAGTATTTTTCGTAAAATACTTCCAAGAATCTTGTCCAAGTCGCAATTTATTCTTTTCTCCAGAGTAAAAAGCCACCATTCCTGTGCATTGTCTTTGAAAGTGAAAGTGGCGAAAGTCACATTCTGTCTTTCGGTATAGGGTAGGGCGCGAAAAATCTTTTCCATGTCTTTAACCCAAGCATCTGCTACCATTAGGCCTGGGTCGTCGGTAAATGTGGTGGGTTTCAGATCTTGAAACTATTTATAGTAACTGGCTCTTCTCGCCGTTTCGGCATCCCATTGTTGATGTTAATCTGCAAGGCTTGCAAAAAGCTAGTAACGGCTCTTTCCATTATTCTTTCCATCGATTCAGTGCCACTGACTGATGACTCGCTTCCGTTACTATTATTGGCCTTTCTACAAAGTAATAAACGAGGCATTACATTCATAATGCAGTGTACGGGGAACAAATATTCCGGCAAGCCCGTACTCCTTTCTTCCGTGCTCCGTTTCTGTCCGATCACCTGAAAGCACAACGGCGGTGAGCTACCCGGCAGTGTGTAGCCGGAGAAACCCTCCGACGATCGAGTTAGCACACACCAAGGGATAGAGAGAGAGATAGAGTGTTTGAGTGTAAGTATATTCTTTACCAAGTGTTCGTCTTTTTTGCGTATGGGGGGCGCAGACATGCCTATATACCCTCTGCGCCCCATATCCACTCCCAGTCATCTCCTGACACGTGGCTCTGCTATCCCATCTGTCAGCGTAAACCTTGCTGAACATCACCTAATCTCAACTGCCAGCCTTCTCTGCTGTAGCTCGGCAGCCGAGCTGCTCTATCCATGGCCGGGCTGTGCTACATGCCCAAGCACTTCACTGGCCAAGCTCAAGAGAACCGGGCTAGGCAGCATCTCGGCAAAGCCATGCCCGGGACGTCTCGTGCTCACCTGTGGTCGGCCTTCCTGCCGAGCAAACAAGTATCTCGGCTGACTACGCCTTTCCGGGTGCCGGTCATTTAACTTGACTGTGGTCGGCCTTCCTGCCGAGCAGACAGGTGCCTCGGCTGACGACGCCTTTCCGGGCGCCGTTCAGTCAACCCGACTGGCTCCGTCTATGCCATACGCGTAGCTCGGTCCAACCGAGCGTTGCCTTGGCCGAGCAACCACTTTCCGGACTGGGCGGCGCATACTTGGCCCAACACCTGCCCGACCCAGGTCCTAGTAGCCCAATTCTGGGCGGATCGCAGATCATCTCGGCCCAATGATCCACTTGGCTGCCAATCTTCTCGGCCGTTACCTCGGCCCACTTCAAGATCATAAATATCCCTCTCAATTGCCCCTTAATTCCGTCCGCTGAAGCGTGACTGGGATTACCTATTCTGACCGGGGTAGCACCTTCTCGGTTCTCAGCTTATTTTTCGTCAACCGGGCAAGTTGGCAAGCCTGCCTTCAGACTAGCCCGGTCTGTACCCCGGTCAACGCCCATTCCGATCTTGCTGTCTCTTCGCCTGCTCGGCTGACGCCTCACCTGCCCCCCGTCTCTTCAACTCTGACGCTGCCATTAATGGTGACAGGTGGCGTCCCCCCATTGGTCCTCGAGCAGCCACCCAGCCGTCGCAAGAAATTCAAATTTTGGCGGTTTTTGTGGCTATATACATGCCAACCCCTTCTTCCCTTTCTTTCTTAAATCTCCCTTCCTTGTCGATCCAGAGCTCTTGTGCCCCTTCCCCTTGCTCGCCGTTGCTGCACTCGCACTCGAAGTAACCATCCTCACAATCTCCTGGTAAGTCTTCAAACTTCCCTTTCATTGTCATTATTTCCTTTGATATTTCACACATTAGGGTAGAAAAACGTAGCTTTTAGGACTTGGGCACCAAAAACCACCCAAAACCTTCAAACGTTCATGGTGTTCTTCATTTTCCCTGAAGAACACTGAAGAACTGGGGCGGACCGGGCTCCTGGTCTCCATTTGATCCAAAAAACTCTTAGAACCGAGCAAAGAACATGTTTATCACAAATCCAGCAAAAACCGAGATAGCAAAAAGGACCTGGTCGCTCAACCGGGCTAATATCTGGTCTGCTTGGGTGACCGAGCTCTTTGATAAGCTTAGACAACCGAGGTGGTTTGGCACTCTTTATGACCGAGCTAAAGTCAAGCTCACTATGCGCAACCGCGCTCACACTCACACTTGCCATCCTTTTCCTGCAGAGTCCAAGGGGACCTTTGATCACATCTGAGGCTCTCAAGACCGAGCAACATCCAATTAGTACAGTGCCAAACCCCTCAGCCGAGATACACTAGCTCGGTTTCATGGGGAAATTCCGCTTCCTAGTGGATACACCAGCCGCGCTAGACGCGTTTAGAGAGGAGTACGGCATCCCGGCCGACGTCCATCTAGAGCTAGCGGAAGAGAAGACAACACCCTGGGGCAGACTTAATCAATGCCCCTTCACCGTGCTGTCAATAGTAGAAGGAGGCCTCCGCTTCCCAATCAATCCCCTGATGACCGAGTTCCTGCGCCGGACCGGGCTAGCACCAACCCAAGTATCCACCAACACCTACCGAATAATAAACGGCGTGCACGAAATAAACAACCGGCTAGGCATAAGCCTAGGTTTAGCCAAGATCCTTCGTCAATACACATTAGGCCACACCGGCGACGATCTCGCCTATTATCTTAAGATTAGACCGGGCAAAGAGAAAATCATGACCGGCACTCGAGACAAGGATCTTCACGACGATGATTTCTTCTGGGTGTCAGGCAATTACGAGACAGCCGCGGTACCGGGCTGGATGATAAGCAAAAACTTTGGCACCTCATGTAAGCCGCGTAAATTAGCTCGGTTGATTTACTTCAAGTTTTCTGTACTTAATCATTTTCTCTGGTCTCTATTGCAGCAATCCAAGCCTTGCAAGCCAACTATCAATTCCCCAACGTAGAGGCAATCAGGACCGCGCTCCGCTACCGCCACCGAGATTGCAACCAATTGCTTGGCTATACTCCCACATATAGATACTCTGCTCCCCGCCGGAGTAAAGTTACAGACTTCCTCCGCGCTCCGTCACCTCCACCAGATCCAAGTTTGCCAGACGTTCCACTAATTCGTTTGACAGAGGAGCAAGAAATGGCAAAACGAAGCAGAATCAAGAACCTGCTAACCGCCACTTCAGCCGAGATACCCAGCGTGGTCATCCGCTCTCCAGCCACCGGACAAGCAAGCGACGCCGTGATCGCTCTTTCTTCCCCAGCAGCCGGGCAATCCAGCAAGCAACCAACTCAACGCCGGGCTAGCAAAAGAGCCCGCGCGGATCCGTCCGCCGAGCTGGTGGCCGAGCTCACTACCGAGCAACCATCTGAAACAGCTGCCCAAGTACCGGCATGGCGTCCGCAATTGAAACACCGGGGAAAGGACATCCCGGCGACGGCGTCGATCAAGGGTGACAAAGAGCACTTGCTCGCCTTTGATCTGTCCAAGGCGCTGCTACTACCGAGCGACGTGGTCGGCAGCGACCACGTTCCTGACACTCGGTTGATAAAGTCATCCGTCAAGTCCATGGCCAGGGTAAGTCTCAATCCGCCACTGAAATTTTCGCTAAGTGTTTGTCCGGTTCCGTCGCTAATCAAATTAGCTTTTTGCAGGCCATTCAAAAACAACACCTGGTTATGGAGCGCATACACCGGCTACGGCAGAAGGCGGCGGACACAGCCAGCCAGGTGCAAAGCCTCCAGACCGAGCTTGGCCGAGCAAAGACCTCGCTCGAAGCTGCCAATTCTGACAATAACAGGCTGCTCGGCCAACTTGATGCGGCCGAGAAAAAGAAAGACGAGCTCCAGGCCGAGCTAGATGCACTTAAGGAGTCCAGAAAAAAGGACTGCGAGGATGCCAATAACGCCGGCTTCAACGAAGCCGAGGAGAATTACAAGAAACAAATCTTCGCCACACAAGACATTTACTTCAAGGCAGGATGGAAGACTGCCTGTCAACAGCTCGGTCAGGGTTCTGATACTGATGTGTTTGCCTCTCCACCGGTTGCCTTCTTACCGACATACCTCATTCCTTATGCCAATGACGTCTTCAGTGCACTGCAAGCCGAGGCCGAGGAAGGACTTGAAGAGGAGGGTGAGGAAGATGCTGAAGGAGAGGACCAAACCGCGCAGGAACAGCCCGGCCAGATTGAGACCGGAGTCCAGGAGCAAACCGCCACGGTTAACCTGGAGCCTGATGAGGAGTTCCCTGATCTCTCCCCCCTAGCTTAGGTTTCTTTTCTTTTCTTTTTGTATGTTTGCTTTCTGCATTTCTGATGTAACCGGGCTCTGTCCCCACCTTTTGTATTGACTTTCTATCAATGAAAAACTTGATATTTTTGCTAAGTGTTGGCACGGTTGTCATCAATTTCATCTTCAGCAAAACATCTCGGTATAACTCTTAAATTTGAAAACTTCGGCAACCGGAATACATAACTCGGTTGAAGTACTTAAGCAACTTCATAAACCGGAATGTCCATCTCGGTTGGTAACAATAAGTTGAACGAACCACCAAGTCTGCCAACCGGAGTAAGTCACCTTGGTTAAGAATAACTAAGTTGGACAAAACGCCAACTTTTTCAACCGGGGTAAATAATCTCGGCTGGGAATCCTAAGTTGGACAAAACATCAACTCCTCTAGCCGGAGCAAAACATCTCGGCAAGAAATATCTAAGTTGAACAAAACATCAACTTTTCTAGCCGGAGCAAAACATCTCGGCAAGAAATATCTAAGTTGAACAAAACATCAACTTTTCTAGCCGGAGCAAAACATCTCGGCAAGAAATATCTAAGTTGAACAAAACATCAACTTTTCTAGCCGGAGCAAAACATCTCGGCAAGAAATATCTAAGTTGAACAAAACATCAACTTTTTCTAGCCGGAGCAAAACATCTCGGCAAGAAATATCTAAGTTGAACAAAACATCAACTTTTCTAACCGGAGTGAATCATCTCGGTTGGGAATAGCAGTTGAACAAATCACCAACTCTTCCAACCGGAGTAAATCATCTCGGTTGGGAATAGCAGTTGAACAAAACATCAACTCTTCCAACCGGAGTAAACATCTCGGTGGAATATCTAAGTTGAACAAAACATCAACTGTGCTTAGCCGGAGCAAAACATCTCGGCAAGAAATATCTAAGTTGAACAAAACATCAACTCTGCTTAGCCGGAGCAAAACATCTCGGCAAGAAATATCTAAGTTGAACAAAACATCAACTTTTCTAGCCGGAGCAAAACATCTCGGCAAGAAATATCTAAGTTGAACAAAACATCAACTTTTCTAACCAGAGTGAATCATCTCGGTTTTTACATTAAAATAACAGTGCAAGTGCTAAAGCAAAATCACTTCTGTATATTGACAAAAAGAATTACATTCTGAAGTGCAAGCCAAAAAATTCCTTTGCACAAGAAAAGAAAGCAAAAGCTTAGAAATAATACAGTTTGAGGTTGGCCGCATTCCATGGCCGGGGTATTGTTCTTCCCTCTAGATCCTCCAAGTGGTATGCCCCCTTGCCCGCCAGACCGGTGATCTTGTAGGGTCCTTCCCAATTTGCCCCTAGTTTGCCTTCACCTGGCACCAGGGTGTTGCCCATAACTTTCCTCAAAACCCAATCACCAACTTTGAACGGTCTGGGGTGCACCGTCTTGTTGTACTTCTTTGAGAGCTCTTGTTGGTAGGCGGCCACATGGATGAGTGCCTTCTCCCGACGCTCTTCCACTAGGTCCAGCTCCAAGGCAATAGCCTCGGCATTCAGTTCGGGCTCAAAACTCTCGCTTCTTAGGGTGGGCATGCCAACTTCCAAAGGTATGACCGCCTCCATGCCATAAGCCAAAGCAAATGGAGTTTCCCCGGTAGCTCGCCGCGGAGTTGTTCGGTATGCCCAAAGGACGCTGGGTAATTCCTCAGCCCATTTTCCCTTTGCCTTCTCCAGCCGTTTCTTCAACCCATCCAGTATAGTCTTGTTCGATGCCTCGGCTTGACCATTGGACTGCGGGTAAGCCGGAGTGGAGTTGTAGAATTCAATCTTCAAATCTTCACAAAAGCCTCTGAATAGGCGACCGTCAAACTGGGTGCCGTTGTCGGAGATCAAGATCTTGGGGACGCCAAACCGTGTGACCACGTTCTGCCAGACAAACCGCTTCACGTCTCTCTCTTTGATTGTTGCCAAGGGCTCAGCTTCAACCCATTTCGTGAAGTAATCTGTGGCCGCGATGAAGAATTTCCGGTTGCCCGGTGCTGTTGGCAGTGGCCCAACTATATCTAGTCCCCACATGGCGAAGGGCCAAGGACTGGTGAGGGGAAGAAGTTCCCTGGCTGGCTGATGGATCTGATGGGCGAATTTCTGGCATTTTTCGCATTTACGGACGTACTTTTGTGCGTCGGCCTGCATGCACGGCCACCAGTATCCCTGCGAAATAGCTCGGTAGGCCAAGGATCTGCCCCCTATATGGCTGCCACAAATGCCTTCGTGAATTTCGTACAAGAACGCATCCACACTACTTGGGTGCACGCACTTCAGATAAGGACCAGTGAAGGACTTCTTATATAACGCACCAGATGGAGAGAGCCAAAACCGCTCTGACTTCACCCGGACTTTGTGCGCTTCCTTCTTGTCGGTTGGTAGAGTCCGATCTCTGAGGAACAAGATTATGGGGTCCATCCAGGAGGGACCTAGCGCGGCGCAGAGTACATCCGTCTGCCCGGCGTTTTCAATGCTTGGCCGGGGAAGAAAGTCAATTAACAGGGGGTTCGGAGACGTGCTGTCTACCATCGAAGCGAGGCCGGCCAGTTCATCAGCTCGGCGGTTTTCTTCACGGCCAATCTGTTGGACTCTGATTGCCTGAAACTGCTTGATGTGTTCCCTGACCAGAGCTTGGTACTTCGCCATTCTGTCATCTTTTGCCTCGTAAGCCCAGAGACTTGGTTAACCACAAGCTGGGAATCACTGTACACCATTAGCTCGGCAGCCTTCATCTGAATAGCGCTCTTGAGCCGGCTAGAAGGGCCTCGTACTCAGCCTCGTTGTTAGATGCTGGGAAGCCAAGGGTGATGGAATGTTCAATGGTGAGGCCATCTGGGGAGATAAGAACGATACCTAGCCCGGCACCGTGACGATTGGACGCTCCATCAACAAAAAGCTTCCACATTTCCTCCACAAAAAGCTTCCAACAGTCGGATGGGTCCTGAGAGTTGCGAAGGGTGATGGGATCACGGTTGCTCGGCTGACCGGGTTCATGTTCTGAGTTGATTGGTTCCACTTCAGCCCCCCTTGGTGATTCGGCACCGGACTCAGCGAGTTGATCCATAATGCCCAAGTCCGTAGGCGAATCACCAGGTTGCGGTATTGTGCCGGCCGCAGGCTCTGTGCTGGGTGGAACCGTTTCGTCCCCCCGTGGTGATGCGATTCCGGACGGAGCAGGTTGGTCGGCGGGAACCGACTCCGTCATTGCATCACCGGTCGGTGGTGTGGTACAAACTAAGGGTGCTTCGGTGGAGCACGCAAATTCCGCTCCGCAAGTTCCACGAGGTTGTATCTCAATCTGGGTTGCATTCACCTCCTCATCGGCCGCGGCAATGTCGACCGGGCACACCGGATGGGTTCCAGGTGAGAACTCGGCAACGAAATCGGCCAAAGTTTGGGCCTTTATGGCTGTGCGCGGCTGGAACTTCACATCAAACTGTCCCAATTCGACTGCCCACTTGAGAATTCGGCCAGAAAAGTCCGCCCGTTCGAACAAGGCCTTAAGTGGAAACTCGGTCAGTACGATGATGGTATGGGCGTGGAAATAGTGCGCCAACTTCCTTGAAGCCATCATCAATGCCAACGCAAGCTTTTCCAAAGGCAAGTACCTAGTTTCTGCCGGCAGCAAGGTTTTACTGACATAAAAGATTGGGAGGTGCTTGATTCCTTCAGCCCGGACTAGCACCGCACTGACTGCGTGCTGTGAGACAGCAAGGTAAAGATAGAGTTCTTCACCCGGCTTAGGTGTAACCAACAGTGGTGGAGAAGACAGATATTCCTTGAGCTCGGCCAAAGCTTGGTCACACTCTTCGTCCCATGAAAACTTGGACTTCAATGCTTGAAAGAAAGGGCGACAGCGATCTGATGACCGGCTTATAAATCGATTAAGCGCGGCGGCCATTCCGGCCAGATGCTGCACGTCCTTAGCTGAGCTGGGCTGCTTCAACTCTTGCACGGCTCTGATCTGACTAGGGTCCGCTTCGATGCCTCGGTTCGTGACTAGGAATCCCAAAAATTTGCCGGACCCACGCCAAAGGCACATTTTGACGCATTCAAGCGCAGCTTGTGCTTCTTTAGGATGGCAAACATCTCGGCCAGGTCGGACAAATGGTTTACCTCATGTCGGCTTTTTACCACCATATCGTCGATGTAAGCCTCCATTGTCCGGCCAAGCAAAGGAGCAAACATTTTGGTCACCATCCTCTGAAAGGTTGCCCCGGCGTTCTTCAAACCAAAAGGCATGACTCGGTAGCAGAAAAGTCCCTTGGAGTCGTGAAAGAGGTGATCTCTCGGTCAGGCCCATGCATGGCGATCTGATGGTAGCCGCGATAGGCGTCCAAGAAGCTGAGCCTATTATGTCCAGCCGTCAAGTCCACAAGCTGGTCAATTCTCGGCAAAGGGAAGCTATCTTTGGGACAAGCTCGGTTGACTGTCTTGTAGTCGACACAAACTCGCCACTTTCCATTCTTCTTGGGCACCACTACTGTGTTCGAAATCCACCGAGGGTAGTGCACTTCCTGAATTGCTCGTGCCTCAAGCAGGTTCTTCACCTCTTCTGCAACTACCTCGGCGTGATGCAGCGCCGATCTCCTTGTTCGCTGAATGACCGGCTTCGCTCCGGGAAAGACATTGAGGTGATGGCAGATAAAACTCGGATCGAGGCCGGGCATGTCGTAAGGCAACCATGTGAAGACTTCGATGTTGGCCATCAAAAATTCAACCATTTCGGTCCTCTCCTAGGCAGTAAGGCTGGAACCGAGCAAGAAGAACTTATCCGGTTGCTCCATGTCGATTCGCACCTCCACCAAGTCCTCCACAGCTTTGTCTTCTGCCTTGGTGCCCACATCCTCCAGAACTCCTCGGTCTTCCGGTCCTTCTATCATTTGCACGAAGCCTTTGGCAGCCCGGCTTCCGTTCACCGCCACGAAGCACTGTTTGGACATGACTTGATCCCCCAGATTTCCTCGATTGCCCCCATAGCCGAGGGGAATCTCATCACCTGGTGATAGGTCGATGCTACAGCTTGCATGGCGTGGAGCCATCCCCTTCCAAGGATGAGGTTGTAAGTCGAAGGCACATGTAACACCCAAAACTCCACCTGCTTGACGACGGATCCCGCTTTGACCGGCAGGATAATCTTCCCCAAGGGCCACTCTCTGGCTGTGAGTTGAAACCAACAAGTGGTGAAGTTGCCGGAGCCAAGTCGTTTCTTGGAGCTTGAGTTGCTTGAATGCGTCGTAATACATGATCTCGACCGAGCTTCCCTGATCGATCAAGATCCGTTTGACATCAAATTCCTTGACGCGAAGTGTCACTACTAGGGCATCGTTGTGCGGTGTCTGGATACGCTCTAGATCCTTGAAGTGAAACTTATCACATCTTTCTCTTCGGTCTTCCCCCTCTTGACGGCGGGCTGTACCGAAAAACTTCCCTCATATGCTTGCTTTCTTGATCATACCCCGGAGTTCGCAAACACGCTCCGGTTCCACTATGCCGTGGATGACATTAATTACTCCTTGTGGCGGCGCATCTCGGTCATCCTGTCCCCTGGGATCAACCGGAGCATGATTCGGCTTTACGCCGCCATCGATGTAAAGGTCTAGGTGCCCGGCCGCGACCAGTTCTTCTAAGTGTTGCCTTAAAGGCAAACAATCCTCAGTCCGGTGGCCTCTCTCTCGATGGAATGTGCAACGATACCGCGGATTGTAGCCCTTCTGTCCATCGCCCAACTTGGCAGGAAACCGGACATACTCCTCGTCTCGGATTTCGCTAAGTATGCGATAGATTGGAATCTTGAAGACCGTGGTGATGCCAGTCCTTGCCTTCAACCTTCTGTTGGCATCCGCAGCATCATCTCTGGTGTAATCATCCCGGTCGTTCCGACGTCCTCTACCCCGGTTCTTACGATTCGAACCACGGTCTGATTCCTCTGCTCTATCACTTGAGCGGCTGGATTCCGGTCCAACTGCGTGCACCTTGCCTGCTGTCTTCTTGTCTGTTGCTACCGGAGTTGTCTTCGCGGTAGATGCCGAAGCATCATCCTCAACCCGGATGTGCTCATTGATGCGCTGCATAAGTTGGCCCATGGACATCGGCTGATGCATGGTAAGCGAGTCCCGCAGTCTATGTCCGACCGGGAGACCACGCTTGTACTGAGTGATTGCTAGGTTGACCCGGCAATCCAAGATCTCATTGAAGGTCTCCCAAATACTGGAGTTGTATACCTTCAATGTGTCGCTCGGTTCCATCTTGACACTCAGTAGGTGATCCACTTCCTTGGGTGTCTTGGTGTTGGTCTTGAAGCGCGTTACAAAGGCTTCGGCCAACTGATGCCACCTCTCGACACTTCCCTCCGGCAGCCTTTCGAACCACTTCAAACCCAGTTCGCCCAAACTTGACGGAAAGATGAGGCACATAAGAGCGTCATTCCGCCTATGTCCGGCCATGACCTGTCGGAAATGGCTTACGTGCATGTAAGGATCCGTCTTTCCGTCGTACAATGTGAACTTTGGCTGGTGGAAGCCCGACGGAAGAGGTGTTGTCTCTATTTCCAGGGAGAAAGGGGTGGCGCTCAACCTTGCCAAGTCGGAATCCACCAGGAGCGGTGCTGCTTGCGGGGCGGAGGCATTCCGACCTCCTCGCTGGCGTGAACCCCATAGGATAACCGCTGGAACGCCGGTATCCTTTGAGCCTCCCGCCGGCGAGCCCGCTCCTTTAAAACTGCCCGCAAGTCTTCTGTGCAAGCGGAATAGGAGTATCCCGACGTCGTCGCTGGGACGTGAGGGTTGGTAAGTACTATCTTGCGCGCTGGACTTCTCTGTGCGCACGTCACGCAGAATCGCCAACCTTGTAAACTTCTGGTAATGGAGATGGATGGAGTGTGTCGCTGACTCTGACTGCCTGAACGGCGGGGTTGGGTGCGCTCACTGTGGTCTCCCACTCCTCCAATACACCCTTCCCTTTGACATGCCGCTTCAGCTCTTCCATCTCTGCCGCCATTCGCCGGATGACGGCGTCCTGGTCCTTCAGCTTGTTTTCAGGCGCCTGGCGTGTGAGTCTCTCCGCCGCCGATGTCCGTCTGGACTCCGTGAATGACCATGACTCCTTCCGCGCTTATCTCGCGCGTCTCCCGACTGTCCTCCTGGAAATGTCTCCAGGTTGGACATCGGAATGATGTCGGGATGCCCCTCTCTTCGTCTGCCTGACTCCGGAGTAACTCCGTCGATGGCGGACAACGGAAACTCTTCGTTGTTTGCGCATATATATATATATATATAAGCATGTGTAGCGCAATCTATATCTATATAAAATACTAACTTTACTATTTTTACAATTACTATTACATCTTTGTTTCAAAAGTCAGAATATGTTAGTGTCTCATCCCTATGGTACAACAAAACAAAAACAAAAAAAACAACAAAAAGGGATTAGAACACATCATGGTTAGCGTATAAAAAGGTTTTCTTCTACCAAATCTAGAGTGGTGGGGTCAAACGGGCCAAACAACCATAGGAAGTAGTGTTGCATAAAAAGCTCAAATTCTCATCCTAACTAGACCATACCAAAACACATCCACGCTACCTGGACTATGAAAATGGGGACGGACTGTATGTATCCCAAAAATGCTCGATCGACGATCTAGTTGGGTGTCTCGATATATGACAAGTCATTATTAAAGTCAATATTTTGAATATTAATTATCTCTAGCGGGTTAGGGACTGTGGTAAAAATATAGTTCTCAGGATACACGTTCCCCCTTCTTGCCACAAAGTTTGAGGGAGAGGGCCTATGATATAATGTGGGCGGTCATGTCCCAGGGCAACGCTGAGGACACGAGTGGGTCCAAGAAAATGTCCGCGCATATAGGCACGGCTTTGCCTCCATAGTAAATTTGAGACATTGGTAGGATCAACCTGTATATAGATTGGCCAACCCATCAATTGGGCAAGGCCTCGATGTAGTCCTCTAATTATATCCTTTGAATCTCCCATCCTTCAGATGAGGTAGGGGCGGGGTGCTCTGCTAAAATCGCATCAAAATTAATGGCCCCAAGCTCATCCCAAAATGCCTCATCAAGGTTAATCTCTGACATTCCTACATCACTAGAATAAACGTGAGATTTTAGATAAAGAACTAATGTCGTAGGTAAATATTTATTTATTTTATTTTATTTTATTATGTTTATCTAGCTATATAGTTTTATTTATAGATTTATTTATAACCTTTCGAACTTTCTAATCAAATTAAAATAGTTTGTTTTTTTTAATGAACCATTACTCTGATACCACTTTTGTCACAACCCAAACCCAAGAGCGTAGGGTTAGAATCGCAACTTACTAACTTATTCTAATCGTAGCAAATTAAACTGTGCAAGCAAAAATAAAATAATTAAATAGGAAATTACTTCATTCTACTATTTAAAAAAAAAAAACATCCATAGGCTTTTATTATTTTATTATGCAGCGACCGACCATCAGAAAAAAAAAAAAAAAAAAAAAAAAAAAAAAAAAAAAGAAGAAAAAGACAGGAAGAAAAGAAAAGAAAAACAAATTAACGGATCCGCATCAATTTCTTGCACAGGTTCCACTACATGAGGTTATGGGTCTTCCTTACATCTCATCACCTAAAAGAGTAACAGCTATAAGCACACATCAGAGTAAGAAATATTATGCCCAGAGTATAGGGAATACAAAATAACCATGGATAGTTAGTTAAGCCAAAACATTTACATAACTTAATTTGGTAAATAAATCATTTAAGTGACAGAAATTGAAATACAGAAATTATATAAATAAATCACCATAACCACGGTACAAAACAGAATAGAGGTCGCAGAAGTGACAATCAGAACAGAGGTCAATGGATCCATGACAAACAGAGGGCCACAAAGTGACCAAACAGAGGCCAATGGTTATTTAGGTCCCCAAGGCATGAGACTCCTGTGGTGGTACTTACAAAACATAATTGTTTATAAGGTTATAGTCAATTTTTTCTAAAATTTAAACAAACATATCCATGAGTTTCATTTTAAACAAATAGAGTTCAGAAAACAACTCACGTAATTGAAATATTAATATAATTTATAAAACATAACTTATATAAAATGAATTATGGTAGGTCAAAACATACGTAAAATATATTATGGTGACTCCAGGTATAATATAACTCACCTTAATATTGACCCTTAGCCTTACTTTCCACTATCACAACCTTCTTACTATAAGTTTCCTACTTCTAGTAACTTACGTGTCTCTTTCTCTCTTTTTTTCCTTTCCTTTTCTTCCCACACATTTTGATAAACTCCTCCCTATTTATAAGGAGGTAAAAGCATCATCAGGCCAACACGTGGCCAGCTCGAATCCTCCCTGGATTTGCTCATAACTCACCATAGATTTATACTTATCTTAATGAATATGTGTGATAATTATCTTTTGGTCCAGTTTTCTAATATAATTATATAAACAAATTAATCCCTAATTAAATTATACTTTATCGCATACCAACAGAAAATTAATTATTTATTTTACTATCACATTTACTATTATTATTAGTATTTATTTATTTATTTATTGTTTTGATGTTTAATTCTTCAGTGTTCCTAATGTAAATTAAATTACACTTTATCACCCATCATCATAAAATTAATTATTTTATTTTACATTACAGATTATTATTATTATTCTTATTAATAATCGTGGTATTAATTAAATATTTAGGGTGTCACAAAGTGAATGTTTTAAACTTATACATTTGGTTTTGGAATGCACATATGGTTTTGTAGAATGGTTGACGAATATGGGTATCTTTATGGATTATGTGTGTTGTTGCTAAATGTGTGTGTTTTTGGGATGCTGATTCATAGTAATATGATTTATTGAACGAAATATAGAAGTACTCATTATAGCTTTTCCTACTACTGTTGTAGCTGGTTTTTTGCTCTCGTCGGAGAGTCCAAATCTACTACCAATCGCCAATGAAACCTAATCGAGCCCCAAAACCCACGGTCGGGCCAAATAACCCACGACCAGGTTTAAAAGCTGCTTTTTGGGTGCTGCATGGCCAGTGCAGTTTAGAGGGACAGACAAAACCTACGGCCGGGCCAAATAACCCATGGTCGCGTCAAATGACCCATGGCCGGGTCTGAAAGCTGTCTTCTGGGTCCTGCATGGCTAGTTTAATAAACCATAGAGAAAACAATAGAAATGTGAATCATCCTGATAACAAAGCAATAGAGATTCATAATGATGTCAGTTGTATCATCCATATATTGAACCAAGTCTCCATATATTGAACCATCAGACACACATAGATATTCATAATGATATCACTTGTATCATCCATGTCACGACCCAAACCGGGTACAGTTTGGCGTCACAACAAGATAATAAAAATAAAGTAGTTCTAAACTTACTGTATTAGTAGCACAAGCGGATAATCTATAAAGAAATTAAAAAAAGATAAATGGGTACCAAAAGTTTATTAAAAAGGAAAAAACAGTCATTTGGGCTTTTACTTTATTACAAGAGTTCAATTAGAAATACAAATAGTAAATAAATAAATAAAAGAAAAAAGAAAACACTGTGATTTATCTCCCATCTTGATCCCGCTAAATCTCATCACCTGAAATAGGGTAACAGCTACATGAACATAGCAGAGTGAGAAATATTATATTGTGAGTATAGAGGCACAAAATAGCCAAGAATAGTTATTTAAGCTAAAACATTAATATAATTTAAGTTGAATAACTCAATTAGTTAAGTGGCAGAAACTGAAATACAGAAATTACGTAAATAACTATAACCACAGTACAGAATAAAATAGAGGTCATCGAAGTGACAAACAGAACAGTAGTCAATGGATCCATGACAAATAGAGGACCACAAAATGGCCAAACAAAAGCCAATTGTTTATTTAAGTCCCCTAAGGCGTGGGACTGCCGTGGTGGTACTTATAGGAAATAATTGTTTACCAAATCATTGTCAAATAATTTCTAAAAGTTAAACAAACATATCCATGGGTTTCAATTTGAGCAAATAGAGTTCAAAAAATAATCCACGTAATTGAAACATTAACATAACCATAGAACATACGTTATGTAAAATAAACTGTGGTAACTTAAAACATTCGTAAAATATATTATGGTAAGGCGAGACATATATAAAACACATTATCGTGGCTCAAGGTATAATATAACTCACCTTAATATTGACCCTACTATTTTCTTGGATCTCTGCGGCTCCTAACTGACTTACTGACTTATATATATATGTTCTTGTTTTTTTTTTTCTTTTCCTAGTTTGCTGCTTAGTTCCCCCTTTTATACCTATGCTTAAGGAGGTGATTCACCATTCAAGCATCAAAATTCCTACAAGTGGCTTACGTTGGAATTGCCACTCAAAAATTCCTACAAGTGGCTCACGTTGGAGCTACCACCACTTAGCTTACCTTTCACTCTAATCCCATTCTGAGCCTAAACATTTTGATAATTCCATAGTTGTTTGATTTGGCCCCAAACGATATATTAACCACATTGTTATATTTTGGTAACAACAATGCCTCTAATTTTAGTATGTATAACTATAAAATTAAATATTTTATCTTATCTTATCATATTTATTTATATATATATATTATTTATTTATTTATTTTCATTAAATTAATTAAACAGTCGAGGTGTCACAATCCATATATTGAACCATCCTTATAACAAAGTAACAGAATTTTGAGTTGGGCCAGATTAATACAATATGTCACTTGTCCATAAACCATAAAATGTGTCCAACCATAACATTTCTACATTTACAAACGAAAGTATCCAAAGTTTACAAACCAAAGTTATAAAATTACTATTGCGAAACTAAAAATATAATGGGCCATTTGGATCCACATTTATATTCAAGTCAACAAATTTTGAAGTAATTGTTGAACTTTGACTTTTATGTTGTTCACCATCCTTGAATGACTAAGAGATATACTTCTAATATTGTCCACCATTTGCATTGGGCTACCTTGCATATTCAATGAGAAAGTAAATAATATTAGAAATTTCAATCACAAACATATCTGCAAATCACAAGAAGCGAAAAAATTTCATGTCATATTTTTAATACATACTGGTACATACATATTCTCTTGTGTGCCATCCATACAAGGAAAATAGTATGGCTGAGCTTGCGGCACCTTACAAACATAGTCTCTTCATTAGTAATTTCAAATATGAAAATAAAAACAACGAAAAAAATATAAAATCTTTTCTTAAAGACATACTCGGTTTCATGTCATCAGTAGAAGGAAAATAGTAAGGGTGAGCTTACAGCGCCTTATGATCATAGTAACACAATTTTATTAATACTTTCAAACATTAAAATAAATACCATACAAAAATATGAAGTCTACTTTCAAACACATACTGGTTCGTGCTTACTCGCTTGTATGCCATCCATACAAGCAAAATTCAACTTACGACCCTACAGGAACACACATTGGTGAATGATTTAAGTAAACAAAATTCTAAAATTTACATATCAAACAAAATTAAAAATTTACCTGTACTTTTGTAGCCTTTTTATTCTTTCCCTTTAACCGATTCACTATTTCATCCATTTTGCTAACCTTTCGTTTAGTACATGGGCGACCTCTTCGGCGAGTAACCATAGGACTAAGTATCTTGCGAGTCATGCTTGCATTTGTAGAATTGCAACCAATCTGAGTTTTGGGGGAAGTATTAGAAGGTGGGACAGTACTAGTAGAAGGTGGCATATTACTCACATAACCCGCCGCAACCTGTTTCACTTTATCCTTGATTTCTATCAAAGCAAGTTGAATGACTTTGCGTTTACCATCATCATTGGAAGCAGTTTCTATAAGTTCATCCAATGTCTTGTGGTAGTTATCATGCACCTTTGCATTGAGAATAGTGTTGGACAATCTTCACTGTAATTAATTAATTCAGTTTGTGTACTTAACAACAAACAGAATTTAAAAGAAATAAAGGAAATGAGAGAATTTGTTTGATTACAAAAATCAAACTTGAAATAAAAATAAATAAATAAAAACAGATTTCATTTTGTTACAAAAACAAAATTAAAATCTGATTTAAATAAATAATAAAAACACCGAAAATAAATTAAATAACTTACTTGATTAATTTGTTCGAATTATAATCTGATCAAGTCCAGTGTTTGACACTGTGTCCTTAAGACAGATTCGTCCTCTCCTCGGTGCTTTCAGAATGTGGACGTCTATCTCCCAGGATGAAATGATCTATCAACGAATAAAAGCAGCACTACAATTTATTCGTTCGTCGAACACACTAAGTGTTTATACTCTCTCTCAAAAAATAAAATGCAGCAAAATGAAGAATAGGATTTGCAGAGGTGAAATACGAAATTTCTGAATGAATTAAACATCAAATGAGGGTTGTCCTATTTATAGATGTAATGGTGGTTGTAGGTTTTGAATTAAACAGGTATGAACCTGTTGGTTTTGAATTCAAACAGATTTGAATCTGTTGGGTTCATAATTCAAACAGATAAAAAACAGGAATGGCCCTATTTGGATGTACAGTAAAACCAGACCAGTTTATTTCCGGTTTAATTTGAAAATGGGAAGGGCCCTGTTTGGATGTACAGTAAAAACCAAACCAGTTTATTTTGAATTCTGGATTTTATTTTACCAAAAATAAAATTAAATTCAAATGTTTTTGGCCCAAAAAGATTAGTATTGGGCCGAACAAGCCCAACCTAACCACGCCCAAGCCCAGCCCAGCCCGCCCGACCGGACGGACGGCGGCGGCACCGCACGCGTGTGTGGTGATTTTTGGGTCCAATGGGTCTAGCCCATTTTGCCCATAACCTCTCACTCTAAAACACTTGGGTACCCCTTGGGGCACACCCCAAGTACCAAACCCATGCCTTATAAACCCATTCAAAACTTCCCACCAAATCAATGTGGGACAAGCCTTATTCAATACCTTTAAGGATTTTTCACCAAAACTCTATTTCCATGGAGCATACTTTGGCTTCAATTTCCCATTCACTTGGTAATGGTTTTGAGCAACCAAATATACCACGTGAATCACAACGTGGCATAGAACACGTTACCACTTTGACCCGCGTAAATCGACGCACGGGGCCCACCTAAAAAATAAACCAAACTTAGGAAAAAATTCTGGTTTTACCCAGAATTTTATAATTATTTCCGACAAATAGCTCCATATGTAGTGTATGTGGTTGGAATGCATGTGTATCCTCTTTTCAAATCTTTTCTCAATCTCGGCACAATGTATTTATCTGGAACCTCATAAATGCACCTCTCAAGGAGCACACTAAGTGAATGGGCACACATAATGCCCCTAAACTCAAACCACCGAGACATATATTGGATATCACATTTAATTGAATTACAATACACAACAAATTCCACTTTATTCATCTGTTCACTAACTAGAACAACCTCTTTGACATGATAAGTACAAATTGATCCTTCCTCTTTGACAAGAGTCGCACGACAGTACAATAATCGTTTAATTTCTGCTTGAACCTTTTTAAATTTTGCATTTGTTTAGGTTACACGAAATTGCTTTTCAAAAGCATACATCATTAGGCAGTCATACAATTTGTTTCGAGATTTAAAATCTAGTTTGGTCTTTTTCTCCACTTTATTTCTCAAGGCATTGTCATACTGTTCAAAAAATTACTTTAAAGTAGTCTTGGAGTTTACGTATCCATCAAAAAATGCATTCATGCTCTCACTTCGTTATGTAGTTGACATGCTAGCCCAAAAAAAGTCTGTCACATAGGCAGGAATCCACCTATGTCGTTCACCGTATAGTACCCCTAACCACTCGTTATCATGTAGATTGAACTTTGCAATCATTGATTGCCATTCTTCATCAAAATCATTTTTTTGTGAAAGAATCATAAACTGTATTTTGCAAAGCAAACTTTATGGATTCATATTGTGAATATCCTCTCAATTTTTTTCGAAATTTTCTTCATTATATGCCATAAGCACCAACAATGTCAAGCCTGTGGGAAGACAATTTCTATGTCATTTTTCATAGCTTTGCACTAGTAGTTATTATAGCATTCGGAGGAGTGTCTGACATGCAACTTAACCAAGCTCTGAATAGCTATACAAATGTCTCAGTGTTCTCATTACATAACAACTCATAACCAAACAAAATTGACTGTCCATGGTGATTAACTCCTATAAACGGAGCAAACGACATGTCATATTTGTTTGTAAGATAGGTTGTGTCAAATGTGACAACATTCCCAAATGCTTTATAAGTCGCCCTACTCTTTGCATCAGCCCAAAATAAGTTTCACAAGCGTCCTTCTCCATCAAAGTCCATTGCAAAATAGAAGTTCGAATTTTGTTGTTGCATCCTGTGAAAATAAAGTGCAACTGATTCGGCATCTCTTACTCTAAGCCTCAATCTTTTAGGCTTCTCGATGTGATTCCTTACATGTCATTTGTCAAATGTTAATGCCTCATATCCCCTCGTTTTAACAACCATAGAATAAAAATTCCTAGCCACCCATATCCCTGCCTCATTGTTTATTTCTAATCTTCTCTTCACAGGAGTTAAAATTCTCTTATTCATTGCAAAATGTCGTGCGTCGGTAGGAACCAAGTTGTGAGTATGCTCAAGCACAACGATTGTCAACTTAAATGTTCCATCCTTTTGTAGACTTCCTCTTACTTTTGCTTTACAATCATTTTTGGATGACAAAGATAGTTCCAGAGGATTCACTTCTGATATTTTTCTTCTCATCCTCGTCTGAGTATATTCAATTCCAAAGTATTTTAGTTCCCCATAGCGAATCCAATGTGCTTCACATATTTTGCATAAAATGCATACACTTCTTGTCTTGAGGTAAAACACATCCCCTGCTTAGGTTCTTTAACTTCACCACTCTCCGATTCTTGAACTTCCTCACTCGGATTGTTTGAACCTTCCTTCATTTTGTTGCTTTTTGAAGGTTGTAGGTTCAAATTGAAATACAAAATTCAACTCAAAAATTTAAACCAATAGACATCCTAATAGTAAGGGAAGCAAATTGATAACAATAGACATCATAATAGTAGTAGTGTCTTTGAAGACCAATCAACACTGATGCTGATGCTGATGCTGATGGAGGAGATGAAACAGAGAAACCAAACCCACAGAATCTCCTATATGCACTAAACAGTCTAATACAAATTATCAAAAATAAATAAATATTAAATTTTTTAAAAAAAAGAAAAGAAAAGAAAAGAAGAAGCAATAAACAACTCCTAGGTAAAAATTGACAACAATTATGGCATACTTCTGAGATAAAGAACAACAAAAATTGAGAGTTAATGACAAATGATTCACATTAGCAGCAATAAGAATATATCTAATTACTAAAAGAGGATGGAAACAAAGCATTAAATAAGCATTTGCAAGACATTAATAGCAGCATCATGCATAAAGGGCCAATGGCAAATCAACAATAACAGGAACAGAGAAAACATTCAAAATATTCACAAAGGGAAAAAAAACAAGTGATAGAGTGTTTTCAAATGAATAAAATTGATTGGAGCTTCCACAAATCATATATATCCCAAAAGAAGAAGAAAATGTTCACTTAGAAAATGGCCTAAAACCCACAGAATGCATCAATACATTAATACAGAAAGAATGCATCAATAACCAAACAAAATCTTTCTATGTGGACTTTTAACAAACACATAGAATACATCAATACAAAACACCAAAATCATGTTTGAAACAAATTAAAAGGCCTGGTGATATGAAGCAAACATGAGCAAAATCATGGACCAAGAAAATTTCAACCAATGTAAAACAAAGAATATGTTTGAAGCAATACCTCAATAGTGACCCACGAATCAGTTGCTTCTTAGTAGATGAAGGCCAAAATTTTCAGAGAAACTAGAGGAATTGGAGACTGGTAGACCGTGGTTGATGGTTAGCGGTGGTCTTCTTCGTCATCGATGGCCACCTAGGTCGTCGTCATCATCGTCGTCGTTAGGGTCAAGCCCTCTAAGTCGTGGTCATCTCTCTCTATCTCCTAGATACGCTGATTTGTTTTCTCTTCATTCTTGGTGCAAGAATGGACTCCCAGCTCAATTCGAGCCATTCACGCCTATATCTCTCGAGGTCTGTAACGGAACTGATTTTGAAATGATAGAAAATAGTTTGAAGAAAGTTGTTTGGTTGGTATTGTTTATCACTTCATTAGAGGTGCAATTTAGGTTGATAAAATAGAGGATGTGGAATTTTTTTTTAAAGATTTTAATTAAAGTTTAATTTAATAAAATTTAAAATTCGAAATATATTTTGTTATAAAAGTCAAATTATAGGATTTTTTTTGTGAGTTATCTTAAATTTTAAATTTTTATTATTAGATTAATTACAATCAAATTTGTGTTTCTAAAATTAAAAATAGACCCAGAAGTTTCCAAAAACACACATACTTTATATCACAATAGCAGCAACATCCTTTTATTAAGAGGGTTGCTACTAATACTGCCAATAGGGGAAGGTTTTGTCAATAGACTAGTAATCACTTGTGCTTTTTCTCTATCTAGACATTTTTTTTTTCTTTCTAGAATGATGGAACCAACAACCAGTGATATTGCTCCAAGTAGGAAATCTCTAGAAGAAAAAGAGCATCTAATTCGTAGCACAAAAAAAATTAAGAGTAAAGAAAGTATGGAGGAACAAGACACGAACATCGGTTTATAAATTCCTACTGTGTTTCAAGTCCAACAGTCTTCCTCAACACTAGTTGAAACGCCACAAACATCTATGCACATTGAAGGCCCAAAAGCCAAATCCTTCAAAGAAGCCACAGCTGCAACTAAGAGCAAAGATTTCTACTTTGATGATGCAATGGATAAAATTTCAGCTAAGGAAGAGGATGAGGAGGGAGACACCAACATCCAAGAGAAAGACCCCATCCCAGATCAGAATGGTATCCCAAGGATCTAGTTGTCAAAGAAACTATTGCAACAAATTCGACAACCATGGGCAAATATCCTTATCGTCAGATTATTAGGCAAAAGTATAGGGTATAAAATGTTATGCACAAGAGTCAAGAATCTTTGGGGCCTTTAAGATGATTTCAATGCAATCGATCTAGGCAATAACTATTTCCTATTTAAATTTTCTTCTCAAGAGGACTGCACAAAGGTCTACTCTGGAGGTCCATGGGTTATAATGGATCATTACCTAACAGTGTGCAAGCATGAGCCTAACTTCGAGACATCGGGAGCTTTTGAAACCACAACTGCAATTTGGGTGCAGTTTTCAGAACTTCCAATAGAATACTTCCAGGAAAAAGTCTTATATGCCATTGTCAAACAAAATGGCAAACCTTTAAAGATTGATCTTACTACAGCTATGGCCACAAGAGGAAAATTTGCAAGGGTTTGCATAGAAGTGGATCTATGCAAGCCACTATGCGCCCACTTTATTTTAGGTAAGAATTGCTACAATATTGAATATGAATATATTTACTCCTTTTGTTTTCACTGTGGCAGGTTGGATCATTGGAAATAACTATGCAAGTAAGAGAAGCTAATCAAAACCCTGATGCTTTAGCTAACATTTGAGTCAATAAAAAGAGTACCTCATCTTTCTTGATGATCTCCCAATCCATGTATCATCATTTCTAGTGACAGATATGATATCTGCATGTTCGATGAGGGATTAAGCCTATGCCATCTCTCTATTTTGTTTTGTGAGACTGAACTATTTTCTATAACTTTCACTTGAATTAAAAAAAAAAGAAAAAAAGATGGCTGCTAAATTTTTTCTCTTTTTTATTTTTATTTTTTATTTTTTATTTTAGACTCTCAATTTTTTAATTTTATTTTATTATAATTTTGTTCTAACATCAAATTTCAATTTTATCCCCATCCCTATCCTCTAAAGTCTAACCCTAACCCTAATCTCATCACTACTTCTACTCTGGCCAACACCCTTCGGCGACCAACCCACCCTTCGACAACTAACTCACCACTACTTTCACTTCCATCGATAGTCTCCGGAACCACCACTTCCACTTCTCACGGTTATGACACCCACTATCCAAGACTTCGACCATCGTAATATTCATCATCACCAGCAACTTAGATCCAAAACCAGATCAACTCTTTTTTGCAATCTTCATCTTTATCCTCCGAAACCTACTATTTTTCTCTCTTTCGTGCTCGACTTTTTTTCTCTACCTTATAGTTTGATCGATTTCTCTTCGTTTAGTTATATAGAGCCAAACTTTTTGAATATGTTTGGTGCTTCACAATCAAACATATGCCTTTTGTTTGGCTACATACTATCGAACATCCAGCTTTTGTTTAGAATTGGTTTTTCAAATGGCGGCGAGAGTAGTTGCAAAAGCAAAAAGATGAGTTAGGATGCCAACCAGAATGTAAAAGAGGCTCAAAAGTTCGATAGTGGAGATTGGAAGGAGGAATAGGGGGTTGTTGCAGTGGAAAGGGGACTCTGATTGCCAGAGGAAAGAAAGTTAAGTTGCAGGTGGAAAATATAGGGGTGATTGGGGTTTCAAAGGGTATATTTGGGATTACAGTAAAGGTTCAAAGAAAAATAAAGATGAAAACAATTTTGATGGTGAGGGGCCAAAGAAGTAGGGGCCTAAATAGAACAACAATGATTTAGACCACTAAAAATTACACCACTAATAATACTAATACATTGAGAATAGCAAAAAAAATAATAAAAAAATAAAAACAAGGCATAGAAAGTGGACGGGGCCCACTGTCACATCATTAATGTTCCCTCTAGTGATCAATTTTTAGTGCTCCCAAGCATTTTTCTAAATAGAAAGTTAGGAGCATTTAGTTGTCCTTTTTATTAACCGTTTTAAAAGAAATTATAGACAGACCCATAAGTTTCTGAAATTACTGTAACACTCTTGTTTATATCTTAATAGCAACAACACCCTCTATTAACCGTCCGTTAATAAAACTGACGGAAAAAGATGTGTATATAACCGACTTGACTTGTAAATCTGGTGAGAGTAGACTCAACCATGGAAGCTCTGCAGACACTGCGACTAGCCCTAGTTTTCTCCATCTTCGTCCACCTCTCTCTACTCGCCAGATCGTCTTCTCTCTCATCATCGGAGCTTCAGATTGTCAACGCCGAACGCAGAGTAAGCTTTCTGATTCACCATTGTCGTCTCTTATTAACAATTCGAGCTAGAAATCATGAATCGAGGTTTTTGATCTTTAGATTGTTTGATGGAATTTTGATTTGTTTGAGAATTATAGTCTTCTGGGTTCGTTTGGTTGCCAAGAAAGTGGAGGAAAATTTGAAGAAATTGGATCATTTTATCTCATATTATTGAGAATTCTTATATTGTTTGTTTTGTTTCGTTTTGAATCAATTCATTCAAATATATGAATTTATTTGTGTTTGGATTGAGTGATTTGGAGAGAAAAGGAAAGAAATGGAGAGAAATGTATTTCTCTTATTTGTTTGGATAAACTAAGTCGAGAGAAATGGGAAGAAATTGAGAGAAATGGAGAGAAACTCATTTCTCTTATAAGCCTCATTTTCAATCATTTTCAATCTTTCCAAAAGGGGAGAGATTGGGAGAGAAAAGAAACCATTATTTTTATAATACCAATTTTGCCCCTATAAAAATAAAAGAAATAAAATGATTGAAAATATAAAAAGGTTATTTTGGTAATATAACATAAAATAATTTATTTTCTTTTCTCTTAATGAAATCCAACCAAACAAGAATGAGAGAAATCACAATCATTTCTTTTCTTTCATTTCTTCCTTATCCAAACAAAAAGGAGAGAAATCACAATCATTTCTTTTCTTTTCTTTTCTCTTATAACTTAAGTAATCTTTTCTTTTCTTTTCTTTTTCTCTCCTAAGTTTCCAAACATAAAAATTTTGCCGTTTAGGTTAGGAAACTTTATATTCTAAAAGAAATTGACAAATTTAAAGTTTTACAGAGAAAATAAATTTAATAAATATTTGAGTTACAAGTTAATTATAAGAACGATTCAATTTGGGACAACCAAGCAGGCCCTTACACCTCGTTTGGATCAAGTGATTTGGAGAAAAGAAAAGAAATCAATATCTCTTGGTCCTAATCACTTGCTTGGATTACTGAGAAATGAGGAGAAATGGAGAGAAGTATTTCTCTCATAACTCACTTTTTGAATCTCTCAGAGATTGGGAGAGAAAAGAAATGGGAAGATTACTAGTTTTGTATTTTACCAAAATTGCCCATCTACCTACAAAATGAATAAAAATGTGAAAAAGGTTGCTTTGATTAAATAACATGTAAGAGTTTCATTTCTTTTCTTTTATTAATCTATCCAAACAAGATTGGAGAGAAGTCACTATATTTTCTTTTCTTTTCTTCCCAACTTAACCAAACAAGAGGGAGAGAAATTACAATTATTATTTTTTTCTTTTTTCTTTTCTCTCATACATATCCAAACATAATTGGCATGTTTGGTTTGTCTCTGAAAACATGTTTTTGGAGAAAAAGTTCCAAAAAAGTGTTTGGTTGAAAATTTTTTAAAAAAATTCCGAAGTCACTTTTCTCTCTACTATACATCAATCAATCATTTTTCTCTCTCCTCTCTCCTTCTCGATCACTTTTTCTCTCACACCATCTATTCAATTACAAAAAAATATTAAATCATCCCAAACTCTAAATTTCCAAAACTATTTTCAAATATTCAACCAAACAAATTTTCAAATTTCTAAAAAATATTTTTGAAATAATATCTCAAAACACAAAGTTTGCATAATTTTTGTATATTTACTGAGTTTTATTGGTGACACCTATTATTAATTGATCATGATGAAGTTATTGACCATATGCTGGTATTTATCTGATTAGCTTTTCAATGAATTGTCCATTTCTGTTCATTAGCTATCACAATGAAGTTAAAGCACATGCTTGGTGTTCTTGAATGCCACACTAATACGTTGATAATTGATGCAGATTGACTTGTCTTCCCACATTGTTAGGGTTTACTTGACTTTGAAGGTACTCCTCCAACATTACTTTGAATGATTTTGATGAATACATGGTCTTTATTTCTATGAATTTATGGTAAATATGAGTAAAGTTGTTTCCTTATCTAAAAAGGGAATGATTGATCAAATTGTGTATGTGAAAATTTATGGGTTTATCTTTTGTTGTAATTGTAATCTTGGTTTACAAATTGAATAGTGATATTGTTTGTAGTATTTTTTGAAGTTTTTTTATTTTATATTTGGGAAAATCTTAAAATGGTTGAATATTTATATTCAACTTCAACCTTGTTCAGGGTGTGGCACTGTCTGTCAAAATTAGAATCCAGCTCACTGTTTGTGGCTGGTTGTTGAATTTTCAAACTGTAGCTTCTAGGCTTAGTTGCACTAAGTAGGAGCAATGGGGGGCCTGGAAGGAAAGGCAAATAGAAGAGTCTAAGGTTGGAGCACTTAGGCGGAGCATTTATGTATTTTTGGGGTAAATATATTGTAAGAAATATTTTTTTTACTTGGTTAAAATATATATGTTAAATGTCTGTAGAATATTACAATTTACCACTTAAACTTGTAAACGTACATCGGCATAATAATTTATCATTACATTGTCTAAGATATGTTCTGGTCCAACACTTGAACTACTAGATATAAGTATATAAATTATCATTATATTGTTTAGCACATGTTCTATTATGATATAGTTTTTTCCCACCGGATTCTCATGTTTAAGTGGTCTCATCTCAGTTAGAACCATGATTCTATCTTGACAACAATGTGGTTCTAACTTGATTCTCACTCTGAATCGCAGAATCATAATTCTAGAGTGGAAATGTCACCCTTACTAGGCAATTCTAGCAACTAGATTTAGATGGTTAAATTTCAAAGTTACTTGTACCATTCTTGTGTTTCTTCCTGTAAAAATACCTATTGTGGCATGCTTGTTTTATTGATGGATAATTTCAGGTTGAAAATACTGGGACATCTCCAGCTTCAGAAATCCTTCTTGCTTTTCCACCTACACAAGTTGATCACATAGCACTGGTCAAAGCGGCAGTCCCTGTTGGGAAGAAGAAGAAGAAATCTTATTTGCCTCTTGATGTGAAGTCCGCTGAAGTGCCTGAAGGACCAAATGGAACTAAATATTTCTCTATTTTGTTGCTCAATCCGTTAAGTGCAGGAGGATCTGTAACAGTTGAAGTGCTTTATATGTTGACACACTCTCTAGAGCCTTTCCCGTTAGAGATAAGCCAGTCAGAGTCTCAATTGGTCTATTACCATGACAGTGCAATAATATTGTCACCATATCATATTAAACAACAAATAACTTTTATTAAGACACCAAGTACGAAGGTAGAATCATTCACAAACGTGGAATCCACTGACCGTGCGGGTACAGAAATAAAGTATGGTCCATATGAAGACCGTACTCCATATTCATATTCTCCCATAATCATTCATTTTGAGAATAACAATCCATTTGCTGTTGTTGAGGAGCTTGTGCGTGAAGTGGAAATATCTCATTGGGGCAGCCTTCAAATTACAGAGAGTTACAAACTGGTCCATGCTGGGGCTCGTCACAAAGGCATCTTTTCGAGGTGTTTACCACCTGTTACATGTGGCACTTTCATTCCTCAACCTTCTAATATTTGGATATGTTGGAATAAGTTGCCATATTTTGTTGCTCTTGATTTTAGTTTTATTTTTTTTCCTAATGTTATGCTAAAATTTTTCTATTGTTATACTAAATGTCAAAGGCGATGATGGATTTATTGCATCTATCCTTTTATTTAGTACAAAATTTTGTGTATAACTCTTCCTGAATGGTTGTTGGATATTTTTCTTTGGTTTTGGTTCTCATATTATTTGAATCTCCATTGTCTGAACCTTCCCTTTTGCAGGGTTGAATATCAATCTAGGCCGTCAATTAGTGGTGTGTCTTCATTCAAGCTGCTTCTTGCAAGATTACCCCCTAGGGTTCACTCTGTCTACTACCGAGATGAAATAGGGAATATCTCATCATCACATTTACGTACAGATTCTAAGAAGGTACTTCTTGTTCCTTATATTATGTTTTCGATAATAGAGGGACAAGATTCAAAGTAATTCTTGAAATTTTGATTCACAAATCATGATTGTCCTGAATACATATGCTTTTTAGCATGTCTTGTTTTATCCGGAAAATTAGCTTAATCATAGTTTAGTCATATTTGGTACATTAAGTATACTCAATTATGAGATGTTTGATTAAGGAATTACCATTCTCCTCCCACCCCTCATCTGATCAGTCACTTCATTGCCATTTCCTCTTCCGGTTAGATTTTGTGGCCCTTTTATGTTAATTTGTTTTCTTGCTTTTGTCGAAAGCATGCAACTTTTTCATGATAAGAATTGCTGCTGGTCTGCAGGAGGCTTCCTATTTTTCTATTTCCCTCTTACTGAAACTTTGTTCCTTTTCATTTGGACAAATGATCTCATTTCACACAGTAATCATTTAAGAAATAAAACATGGAAAATTCTCTCTTCTTTTTTGACAAGTAAAATGGAATTTTTTTTAATGTTTTGTTGGAAAATAACTCTATATTGATGTCTTTTCCTTTGTTTTCACTGCAGTCAGAATTGGAAATAGAGCCACGGTATCCGTTATTTGGGGGTTGGAAGGCGACTTTTATCATTGGATATGGGCTGCCATTGCAAGACTTTCTTTTTGAGTCATCTGATGGTAGGCGTTACCTGAACTTCAGCTTTGGATGTCCTCTTGCCGATACAGTGGTAGACAAGTTGACCATCAAAGTGGGTACAGTTCTTTGAATGTATACCGTTTGGTTATCTATTTATTCAATTTATGTTCTCTGTCGTTGTGTCAGAATTGGAACATACATATACTAATCCAGGAACTGTTATTTTTAGGTTGTGCTGCCTGAGGGATCAAAAAGCCCTTCTGCTGTGGTTCCTTTTCCAGTGGAACAACACCTGGAGGTAATTTCTTAGGCTATACCATTTTTGTCATCTACACTTACATTTGAAGTAAAAATTGCCATGTGTGCAACTGTGTGGTGTGCACTAACTAATGCTACTAATTTTACTTTGATCACAAAGCATTTGGTTCATCTTACTCTGTCAGAGGATTTATTAGGGAAATGCCATTTGTTTACTATCTGTTTTTTGCAATTTTTTTTTTTTTGCAATTTTTTGGATCAAATATTCCAAGTATTCAATTTTTGTCAACATGCAGTTGCAATAGTTATTTGTCACAGCAAATGCTTTGATAAATATGCCTGTACCCTCAAATGATTAGTATACTACTATGTTAACTGTAATGTCCTTTCATCTTGATCTCTGCAGACCAAGTATTCATACCTTGATGTCGTTGGAAGGACTGTTGTAGTTTTGGAGAAGAAAAATGTAGTTCCTGATCACAACTCCCCTTTCCAGGTAAGCTTGCCAGCCCGTCATACTGATTTAGTTTCACATTTGCTTTACATTAGTTCTTTCAAGCCAATTGGGGATCATATATATATATATATTGGGAGTTTTGATATGGTCATGTTGAGAATTTGTTCAGTAATTTTTGAAGACATGTATTACACACAACAAAGGCTCACTTGTCATTGTCATGTCAAGCGATTTTAGGGAAAGCCAAATTTGTTTCACAGTCATTCTTTTATAATCTGAATTGTCTTAGTTAATGAATGTGTTGTGATTTGAGATATACAAATATATGTTAGGGTATGTCATGGATATATCAGTGGGTGACCCAGTTTATGAGGCTCCTGCTAAAGCAGGGTTTGGGGAGGACAAGATATATATAGCCTTGCCCCTATTATTGGAGAGGTTGTTCTTGTGACTCGAAGCCACACCACCAAGTATGCTTATGGCAATCCATGTTACGGATATCACTACTGGATAAAAAAATAATTTAAATTTGTTGAACATTTTGGCTATTTGAATATTTTAATAAATGTTAAAAGAGACATTAGTGAACAAAGAAGATATCTAATACAAAGTAAAAGCCTGTTATGTTATGTTTAAACCTTTTTTCATTGATAAGGAACATACTGTTTACTCTTGTTTCTTGCATTTATAGATGATATATTTTGTAAACTGTTATCTGTGAACAATATACTTTGATTACTTTAAGAAGTTATGGAAAATACTTGTTTATCAAAAAAAAAAAAAAGAAAAAAAAAAAAAAGAAGTTATGGAAAATACTTGGAGTTGTGAACATCAAGGTAGCTTTTTTACATGGTATTACTCGGCTTAAAATAACTACATTTTATAATATAGTTTATTATGCCCTCTTGACCCCTATGTAGTTCCACTCCTGCTCACAAAGAGGTCTCCTTTCAAATCGTGCTGATGTTGTGATCAAGAATTTAGTGCTTTGGTTCTTTGTCCACCGAGCTCTCATGCCGAGGTTTCAACAACAATCCCCTTGTGTTTAGTGGGCATTGAAATTCCCAAGGTTCTTGAGAAAGTTCATGAGGCTGAACACCAAAGTAGAGCCAAGTTGTTTGAGCACTTGCTCCATTTCAATTACTATTAGTATTGGCCCACCATGGATGCTGATGCCATAACCTACGCAAAACTATACATCAAAACGAAGTTTTAATCCTTGCCTCTGACAACTTGGAGACTCTGGTTCAACACTTCTCTGGTCCACTGTTACTGCACTCTCTCTCTCTCTTTTCCTAAGACCATGTCAACTCTCACCCTGCCCACCTTAAGTGATTTCGTCATCTCAGTGCCTACCATGTCCAAGTGCTCCACAACCAACCCACTTGCTCTTTATCACCCACATAGTTTTCAACCTTAATGCAAGTTTTATTTGGGTCCACCTTTTATTCTAGCTTTCATACAGCCTCTATCATTTACATGGACAGGAGAATAGTGCGAACCCAAGTAATGGTGTTATTATAGGAGAGAAACTGGAACTGCCATCGGGTTCACCCTAGATGCAAAGTATAGCTTTATACTTGGCATATTTTTCTTGTTGCAATGAAGTCAGGGCATCTCTTGATTATATTAATTTGGTAATTATTTGCAGTGATGATCATGACCATTGAGGTTTTCCATTCTTTGACACTTTTGCTAAAATTATGAATGGTTTTGATAGGTTGAGTTTACTTATCTTTTACCTTTTATGGGTCTAATTCTTAGGTTAGGCCATGAGTAATAGGATAATTGTCACCGATTTGCTATCACCGTTGATTCTATAGACATCACTGGCTACAAAGACTAATTAACTGTTCCCATTTGGTGTGTTTGTGTGTGTTTCCTCCACCCAACTTGGAGTATTTCCCTCTCTCTCTCTCTCTCGTATTTATTTTTTATGACATATATATTTCATAATGGCTATGGCATTTATGTTCACTTGATATCTTCTATTGCAGGTTTACTACAACTTCAACCCAATATTCATGCTCGCCGAGCCATTGATGTTGGCATCTGTGTTTTTCTTCTTTTTCGTGGCTTGTGTAGCTTACCTGCACGTCGACCTTTCCATTCGGAAGTGAAAAAGTAACACATATTGGGGATTCTTAAAAGGTATAAGAATTCAAACTCATTGACAATAATACACATATCTACACTGGAAATTATTATGCATTGAAACTTTCTTCTTTCCATTGTAGCTTTATGGGAGAGTAACTTCGACTTTGGCTGTGTGACCTAGGCTAGCGGCCAAGAGTTCTTCAGTGCATCGACATGAGAAGAAATCTTGTGATACATTTAAAATTATGAAATTTTGTTTGGGTTTCAAAAAGGAAATTGTTGTTTGTACATTGTTCCCCATTTTATTGAGACTAAAGTAGGTCCCTGCAATCGAAAGGGGGAGCATCAGATTGCTGGTAAAACGACTCAGGAGGTAATTTAGACATAACTTGTTTTATTTCTCCTTTTTTTGCACGAGACCATTCTATCCTAAAGCACATGATGGTGTTTGTGCTGCCCTTAATAACATGATTGGTGCTCTTGCATTAAGGTAAAATGGGCTGCAGAATACATTAGGTCGGTCTTGTAAGTGTGAAATAATATTTTTGTTTTTTAGAACTGAAATACAGTTTTATATCTAGCTTACTCCCCCTAAGGCTGTATTTAGTTCATATATTTGGAAAGGAAAAAGAAAAGGCATGAAATGTGAATGAAATATAATTGTATTTCACTTACGTTTCACATAGTTTTTTCATTTTTCTTTCTACATATTTTTTTAAATTCATGAACCAAATACATAGTCTACGGGGTATGGGAAAAGGGGAGTTACTAAGCAACAGGAACAGGTGAATCTGCAATAGGTAGGTGGAAACTTTCACGCTCAATCTTGCCTACTCCAAGCTCGGGTAATATGTATTATACAAGGGAAATTATTCACAGGTTCCATGTGGAACATGTGGATACCATTTAATTCCATAACTTTTTGAGTACACCCAAAAGTCCTTTTCTCTCTCTCTATGTTTTTTGCTTCCTTCCTCTCGTTTTTTTTTTTCTGCATTTTTCTCTCATCGTGTTTGTCATGGACGACGACTGGTGATCACGTCTTTCTCCATTGATCGGGGTTCACTGATAACCGCCAACCATCGAAATCAACTCGTGACTTCATTCTCACACGACGAAGATAATATATTTCCGACGAAGAAGATGATATATTTCCGACGAATAAGATGAGTGGATCTACTTAGATCTGTTGTAGATCTACTCAGATCTACATCAGATCTGAGTAGATCTACATCAGATTTGGCTAGATCTAAACAAAAATAGTTGCCGGAGTATAATCCTCTCTCTACATCCGCCTTTCTCCTTCGATCTCTTTTTTTTTTTTTTTTCTTCTGCTATACACTTCTGTTTTTCTGTTCTAATGGAGAAAATTTTCGAATTCTGGACAAGTAGTTTTCGAGTTTTAGTTACAGGCGGTGAAAACTGTAAAATTTTGCAGTTTCAAATTTTTTTGGTACTGAAATGAATCATTGGTATAAAACTGTAAAATTTTACAGTTTCATAACATGTTTTTCAGTTTGATTAATAAGGATAAATGCTTAATAGATTTTTGTTTTGAAACTGTAACATTTTACAGTTTCAAAACTTACTTTTCAGTTTGATCACTATTTAGAGATTATTTGCTTGAACCTTACAAAAATTGAAAAATAACATATGTTTTCCCCATTGTTGCTGTTTTTTGTCGTTTCATTTTTTTTCCTTTTTTTATCAATATTTAGCACATTTTGCTATGTTTTTTTTGCTATAATTTATCCATTTATTTTTTTTTCCGGCAATATTCTAGACATTCCGGTGAGTCTCCAGTGATGTTCTTAACGTCCAGTGAACGTTCTGAACATTCCGGCGACTTCCATTAACGTTCTTAACACTCCGGTGAACTTTCGGCGAAACTCCGGCGACTTCCCGGTGATACTCCTGCGACTTCCCGGCGATGTTGAACATTCCGACGAGTCTCCGGCGACCGTTTGACGGAAGTCCTACGGTAGTAAGATGTGAACATTGTCTGTAAATTAAAAAAAAAAAAAAAAAGATTTTTTGGTAACAATTAAAATGTATTGGATTAATTGGTGCAAGTGTTTTGTTTTGGGATTAGCTGGGTTTTGAACTTGGTACATGAGACTTATCAGTAAGTTCCCCATTATACAAACTCTAATTTTACTAAAGCCAAGGAGCAATTTTTTTGTTGGTTCAAACCAAAAAAATTCACTCCCCTCATTGCTATCTCCTCCAGGACTAGTAATGAATCCAAATTAAGCTCAGTCGACAGCCAAAAATTTCACTTCCCTCCCTTGCTCCCATCTCCGCCGGGACTAACAATTAATACACAATGCTTATTTTAATTAGGATGTCAATAGTTGAAATCTCTTAACATATATCTACATATATTTTTTTGAGAACATAGAAAAATATTTATATTAAAAACAACGTATAAAAATAAGACTTATACAACAAAAAGAAAAAAGAAAAAGAAAAACGAACAACAAAAAAATAACAAATCTGTTAAAAAAAGTTAGTTATGATTTTAGAAAAATTATCGATATTTTCAAAGATATGGTCTGAAAAGAAAGATCTGCATTAAACGATGTAAAATTTGCTTGAAAGATTGTTGTTTCTGTTGACGTCATCCTCGTTGTCAATTGCCCAACTTTGTTATTGCCGCCGTCACTTCCGTACTTCGAACATCACCAAAAGCTAAAGTTGAGGAGGAGGTATACTGATAATGGAATGGAAGAAGGCTTGAGAAAGGATAGAACCATTGTGAGTGTAAAAGATCCAAAAATTTATGTCGAAATCGAGGAAGAAAACTCTCGAACTCTTATTTCAAACATAAAACTGCAGTTCTATGTAGATTTACATTTTAGAAGTGTAAAGAGAGTTGTTGTAGTATCGCTGGAGCACTGTTGGAAATCTCCTAGACAGAGAAGCTTTGCTCTCTCTTTGGAATTAGGTAGTTCTCTTAATATAATTAAGACTTAACTTTCTAAGGTTGTATTTGATTATAAGATTTGATGAGAGAAATGAGAAGGAAAAACGAAATGCAATCTCACTTTTTGTTTGGTTATATAGAAAAAGAAAGTGAGAGGGAAATGCAATATCACTTTTTATCTTTGGAGACTTAGGCTATTATATTTTATTTTATTTTTACTTATTTTATATATATATATATATTTCCTTCTAGTTCCCAACTCAACCAAACATAATTTAAAATTCAAATTCTATCAACTCTTTCTTCTTTTCTTTTTATTTTTTTTCCCTTTTCATTTGCCTCATCAAATTCATAGTCCGTTGTCTAAGCGTTAATGAAATAAAGAACACTAGACTTGGTTTGTGAATATATTATTTTAGTAATTTTTTAAATTTTTTAAAAAAGGGATTGGCTTCCCTCTGGTCCGTGATCGGACTGGAGAATGTTGTTGGGCTCGTGGGGGCTCACCACAGGTCCCATTTGGATAATCCGAATCGTTCAATATGTATAACTCGTTGAGTACTATATGCTTGTAAAAAATTACGTTGATCGGATATTGATAGCTATTTCTTCGGATTACATTTCGGTTAATCATTTATTTTTTCACCGTCTATTTTTTTATACAAAATTATTTTGATCACGTAGCTATCGATATTCAATCAATGTAATTTTTTACAGTATATAGTACTCGACGAATTCTACACATTGAATGGTTTAAATTATCAAAATGGGACACCTGGTGGGCCCCCACGAGCCCAACAGCACCTTCTAGTCCGATCACGGATTGGAAGAAAGCCAAACCTTTTATAAAAAGACGTGTAGAAAAATAAAGAGACTCTAAACAGAAGCATCTCTCTCTCTAGCCTCTTCCTTAGGGTTTTCTACAAGTGCGTCGTTTAGGAGGGAGAGGGGGCTTCGGCTTCCGGCCACCCCTTTCCTCTCTCCCCACTTTTCTTTTCCTTCTTGTTTTCTACTCAATAAACCTTGAGAGATCTCTCTTCCCAATCTATTCCTCTTTGTGAGGTGTTTCTTTTCCCTGGGTGGAAACTTGCTAGGTTGCTCCTACTCCCACCCGTGTCGGATTTACCTTGGTCTTTTTTTCCATTGCTTGCCATCGCTGTCATCACCTTTGCTCAGCCAGATCTGCTTTCGATCTGTTTGCCTCCATTGTTCACAAATCAGATCTGGTTGCCTCTAGGTATAAGGTTGTTTTCTCCAGTTTTTCTTTGTTTTTTTGGTTTGGGAGTGTTTGTATAGAATTCATCGGTGATATTAGGTGGCTTACCCACTCTGTGGTTGTAATCTATGACTTATCTTAGACACGTTGTATAATTAATTTTTTGACTTCTGCTTTGTAGTACGAGCGCGAGCACTTGTTGTACGTTTGAGATTTTCATAGCTTTTATACCTGTGTGCTAGTTTGATCTGATTTTTCTTTGCTTGGTATAAGCTTATATGTTGAATGGATTCCTATGTAAATGCAGTTTGGCTTCAGTAATGAAATTTCCTTCTGGTAAAAACAAAAAAGTGACAACTTATAATGATTTTTGATTTTTTGAATAAAATTTCAAGTTGTCAAACAATACCTAATAATAAAGGTACTTCACTCATTTTTAAACACACGTTTATATGCGGGTCTCTTGTACATGTGTATCGAGTCACACTTCCACTCTTGAGAAATTATGTGGTATTTTTTTACCTAAAAAAAAGAAGAAACTATGTGATGTTCTAAATTAATAACTATTGGTATTTTAAAAGATAATATAAATTATGTGGGTAAATTATAAATACACTTTTTGAGATTTGCTTAAAATATGAATTGCCTCATGTGATTTGGAAAATTATAAATACTTCATTGTCAAATTTTTTATTTAATAGAATTAATTAAAAAAATAAAAATTTCTAACTATTCACCTATACAATAATAAAATTATCTGAATTATTAATTAAAATAAATTTTTAACATTATTAAAAATTGTTAATTAACTTGATTTATTATTAATAAAAGAACTTATTTATTATGAAATTAGAAACCTTAAGGGACATAACGTAATTTCTAAATCACAGGGAGTAATTTGTAATTTAAGTAAACCTTAAGGAATGTGTTTGTAATTTATCCATAAAAAAAATTGATAGAATTTAACCTTATAACAAAATAAATTTTTAATTTTTAATTATTAATTAAAACTAATAATACCTAATAATAAAGATACTTCACTCATTTTTATACACATTTATATGCGGGTCTCTTGTACATGTGTATGAAGTCACACTTCCATTCCTGAGACATTACGTGGTATTTTTTTACCTAAAATAAAAAAAAAACTATGTGGTGTTCTAAATTAATAACTATTGGTATTTTAGAAAATAATATAAATTATGTGGGTAAATTACAAATACATTTCTTGAGATTTGCTTAAAATACGAATTGCTTCATGTGATTTGGAAAATTACAAATACCTCATTGTCAAATTTTTTTATTTAACAAAATTAATTAAAAAAGTAAAATTTCTAACTGTTTATCTATACAATAATAAAATTATTTGAATTATAAATTGAAATAAAATTTTAATATTATTAAAAACTGTTAATTAACTTGATTTATTAATAAAAGAACTTATTTATTATGAAATTAGAAGCCTTAGGGGACATTATGTAATTTACCTATAAAAAAATTGGTAAAATTTGACCTTATAACAAAATAAATTTTGAGTTTTTAATTATTAATTTAAACTTTAATGTTTTGATTTGTATCTATTTTTATTAAGTAAAGTTGATAAAAAAAATTATATTTTAATCATTAAACTCAATATATATGTATGAAAAATGTCTAAAATATTTTTCATTGAGTTTAGGTTAGACTTGCTAAAATTGAGGATCGAAAGCGACTGCTTTAGTAAGCTTGAGTGAGTCCTATATTTAAAACTCTATTAGGCTTATCTTGTAGAGTAAATTCAGATGCCTATAATCACTAACAAATTACATATATTAATAAAATTTTAAAGATATCAACAAGAGTCAAACTCAATACATCTAAGTTTATGTCTCACCTAGCCCAAAGTTTGCTCCAAAATCACTGAATGCGGAACCAGAGTCAAACTCAATGTTTGGTTTACGTTTTCAGTTTATATTTATAAAAATTTTATAAATTAGTTTTTATTTATTTTTAGAAAAACATAAACTACAAACGCGTTTGGTAATTGACAAAATATTTAAAAAAAATTTAAAATATAAAAAAGAGTAAGAAATGGCAAGTGGTGGCAAGTGGCGACGGAAGACGGTGGTGGAAAGTGGTGACGGTAGGTGGTGGGTAGCTGGTGGGGGTGGGTGGTGGCGGATGGGTGGTGGTGGTGGTGGGTAGGTGGGTGGGTGACGGTGGCGGGTGGTGGTGATAGCGAGTGGGTGGTGGTGGCGGGTGGTGGGTGGTGGTGGTAGGTGGGTGGCGGGTGGTGGTGGTGGGTGGTAGCGGGTAGGTGGTGGTGGGTGGGTGGGTGACGATGGCGGGTTGTCGGTGGTAGCGAGTTGGTGGTGGTGGTGGTGTGGCGGGATGATGGTGGCAGGTGGGTGGCGGATGGCGGTGGTAGTGGGTGGGGCGGGATGATGGTGGCAGGTGGTGGCGGATGACAGGTGGTAGTGGGTGGTGACGGGTGGGTGGTGGTGGATGGTAGGTGGCGGATGGTGGTGGTGGGTGGGTGGGTGACGGTGGCAGGTGGTAGCGAGTGGGTGGTGGTGGTAGAGGTGGCGGGTGGTGGTGGCAGGTAGGTGCGGATGGCGGGTGGTGATGGTGGTGGCGGGTAAGTGGCGGTGTGGTAGTGATGGTGGGTGGGTGACGGTGGCGGGTGGCGGGTGGTAGCGAGTGGGTGGTGGTGGTAGTGGGTGATGGATGATGGTGGCAGGTGGGTGCGGATGGCGGGTGGTGGCGAGTGGGTGGTGGTGGTGATGGTGGTGGTGGGTGGGTGAGGTGACGGGTGGTAGCGAGTGGGTGGTGGTGGTGGTGGTCAGGTGGTGGGTGGTGGTAGCAGGTGGGTGCGGATGGCGGTGGTGATGGGTGGTGGGGTAAGTGGCGGGTGGTGGTAGTGATGGTGGGGGGTGACGGTGGCGGTGGTAGCGAGTGGGTGGTGGTGGTGGTGGGTGATGGATGATGGTGGCAGGTGGGTGGCGGATGGCAGGTGGTGGCGAGTGGGTGGTGGGTGTGATGGTGGGTGGGTGGGTGACGGTGACGGGTGGTAGCGAGTGGGTGGTGGTGGCAGGTGGTGGGTGGTGGTGGCAGGTGGGTGGCGGATGGCCGGTGGTGGCGGGTGATGGTGGTGGTGGGGTGGGGTGGGTGACGGTGACGGGTGGTAGGTGGTAGCGAGTGGGTGGTGGGTGATGGTGGTGGTGGTAGTGGGTGGTGGTTGGTGGTGGTGGCGAGTGGGTGGCGGGTGGTGGATGGTGGTGGCAGGTGGGGTGGTAAGTGGTGAGTGGTGTGGCAAGTAAGGTGGGCGGGTGGTGGATGGTAGTGGCGGGTGGTGGTGGTAGCGAGTGGATGGCAAGTGGGTGGTGGTGGTGGTGGCGGCGAGGGGTGGGTGGTGTAGCGGGTGGTGGGTGGTGGTGGTGGCAAGTGGGTGGTGAGTGGTGGTGGCAGGTGGTGGTGGGGGTGGGTGGTGGTGGCGGAAGACGGTGGTGGAAAATGATGGCGGGTGGTGACAAGTGTTGGATGGTAAAAAAAAAAAAAAAACTCAAAACTCAAAATAGAAACACATTTTTTGTGTTTTTATTTTTTGGCCAAATTTATAAACTAAGATCACTGATTTATAAATAAAAAATTTTACCAAACAAGTTTTTATTTGAGTTTTTAAAATTTTTGTAAATATAAACAGAAAACTGAAAACGTAAGTGTTACCAAACGACACCAAATTAAGTTTATATCTTGCCTAGCCCAAAGTTTGTCCCAAAATATGTCTAAGTGCCATTTTAGGAACATAATAAAAAGTCATGTTTTTGGACAAAACGTGGCTGCAAAAAACGCAACAAAATTTCTTTGGGAAGTGCCAAAAACGCAGCCCTAAAATTACAAATTAGGGCCTATGAAAAAAAATAAATAAAATAAATCTCTTATGTTGGGTAAGGGTATTTTGGTCATTTTAATTTGATTTGACACCATAAATAAATATTAAACTAAAAAGCAAAAAGTCAACTTTTTACCAACTTCCCAAATCACTTCCAAAAAAGCTAAAAAACTTGATAAAAAGTCAAAAGCCAACTTTTTACCAACTTCCCAAACAACCCTAAGTTTACGTCTCGCCGAGCCCAAAATTTGCCCCAAAATCACTAGATGCAAAATAAGAATCAAACTCAGGTGATGTTTGGTTATCCTTTTTGGCTAAATAATCACAAAAGAACAAAAAAAAAATCAAAAAATCACAAAAAGATAAAAAAAAATCCACTATTCCAAAACGAAAAAGCCAAAAAATCCAATCAAAAATACCAAACGAATAAAAAAATCCCAAATTAAAAAAGTCAAAAAAATCAAAAAATCAACTAAAATAGTCATTGCCAAACGAAAGCTCAATCCATCTAAGTTTACGTCTCGTCTAGCCCAAAATTTGTTCCAAAATCGCTGGATGTGGCCCCATAATCTATAGATTTAGAAGTTGTCCCGGAGAATGAAAACATTCAAAACATACCATCAATTGTAGAAAATAAAATTAAAATATCTCAAAAATTCAAATAAAAAATATTTAAGTCTCATCTGATAATAAATTATTTTAATAACTTTTTAAATTTTTATAAAAAGAAGTATAAAAAAATAAAAAAATAATTTATAATAATTTTTTAATTTTTTAACTAAAATACATAATTGACAAATAAAATCTTAATATTAGAAGTGTTAAAACACTTTGCTAACTGGATAAGAAAGACAAAGTTGGGCAGTTTTGAAAATTTGAAGCAGAAAACTCAAGTAAACAAATGATTGGTCTCCAGAAACATCAGTGTTCGGCTGCACACAATCAAATTTTTTGGTTAACGAGTGAAACCCCACTGGTGAATGGTGATTGGTCTAAAATAAATTTTCTTTATTTTTGATCTCCTTCTCTTTTATCCTCGCGTGTAGGGGGGCGGCGGCGGCGGTCACCCCCAACTGGGGTCTGTATCAGGACTCAATTTTTTTTTGCTTGTGTTTATCCAAGTTGGGCAGTTTTGAAAATTTGAAGCACAAAACTCTAGTAAACAAGTGATTGGTCTACAGAAACATCAGTGTTTGGCGGTACACAATCAATTTTTTTTTGCTTGTGTTCTAAGCAATAACAACGGGAAAATATAAAATAAATAAAAATAATAATAAATATATTTAGTTTTGATTTTCAGAAAATATATTTTAAAAATATCTATTTTTTTACGATTAACTTTAAGAAAGAACAAAAAAAAAAAAAAAATGATATTATTTATAACTAATGTATCATGGACAATACAAAACAATTATGAATATAAGTTTTAAAATAAATTATATAATGATAAAGTAATTTTTTTATACAAAATTTGAGTAAAAAATCAATATAATAGTAATATCACGTCATTATTGATATGTGATATCATCAATCAATAATAAAGAAAGATATGGAGGGTGAACATCACGTGTCAAATGTAACTAACAATTGAATAAATTATATATCTTCATAACAAGATTAATTTTGCTTGCATGCCAAAAATAATAGACATCACCATTACATTAAAAAAAAAATTATAAATCTTTCATAGATAATAATATAACTTATCCTAATCTTTTAAATTTCAATCAAAACAATCATTATTGTTCTCATAATTTTAAAAATGTTATTGACGTTTTACTCTAAATAATATTTTTATAATTTTTTTTAAAAATATTTTCTTTATATTTAAAAAAAAAAACAAAACAAAACAAAACAAAAAAAGAAGCCCAAAACCCAGGAGGGCATGTGTCCCCCTGGCTCCTCTCTATCTCTGCCCCTGGTCTGTTCCCAAACAAGGCCTAAATAAGGTGAATCTAAAAAAGTAAAAAAAATACTTAAAATTTTAAAAAAATTCTCTAAAAATAAAAAAACACAAAAAATAAAAAACTCAATTATCAAAAAAGTGAATTTAAAAAACTGAAATCAAACACACTGAGGTCTCGTTTGAGAAATAATAATTTTATTTTAAAAGTCAAAAAATTACTAAAAAATTAAAAAAACCTATAACTTATACCAAAAATCGAAGATTTCCTTTTCTCTTTACTTTTTTCACATCTTTTCATAAAAAATTAAAAAATCATTACAAACATATAAATTTTTTTACCTCATATTTTAGTTAAAAAGTTAAAAAATTATTAAAATAGTATGTCACCAAACGTTGTCTGAATAAAAGTTGGAGTATTGCTTTTTGTGAAGAAATATAATATGATAAATATTAATAGGCGTTTTGCTAACATAGTAAAAAGTCAAATTTTTAAATTTTTGACTTTTTAACTTTTTTAAATCACATTACCTATTTATTTTTTAACACAAAAAAATCAAAAAATCACAACAACAAAAAAAAAAAAACCAAAAAATCAACTTTATACTAACTTCTCAAAACACCGCTAATTATTATCTCACAGTTTTAATCTCTCACGGGCCCTGGCAATCATATAAGGAATTTTAGAATCTGTCTTCAATTTATTATAATATTCCAATTAGAAAGAAAGACAAAGGGGGGATATTCATGAAATCTGTATACATATATATATGAATAATGTTTGAGAGCTCGAAACTTTGCCCCCCCTAATCTCCCTAATGCCCAAAACGACGTCGTTTTGGGCATTAGGCTTTTTTTTTCTTTTTTTTTCCTCCATTTTCACGCAGGGGGAAGAGGGAGAGGGAGAGAAAGAGAGAAGAAGAGGGGAGTCGTCGCAGCAGAAGAAGGAAGAAGAGGGCCGTCGTCGCAGCTCTGCCCGCCGTCGTCACAGCTCGTCGCCTCCGCCTCTGCCCGATCGTCGTCGTAGGCCGATCGTCGTCCGTCTCCGCCTCTGCCACCTCCGCCCCCGCCCCCCGCCTCCGCCTCCAGCCCAATTTATTAGCCCCCTCCAGTCCCTTCTCCTCCTCCTCCTCCTCCTCCTCCTTCTTCCCTCTCTCCTTCTTCCCTTCTGATCTTCTTTCTTCTGCACAGAGAAAAAAAAAAAAAAAAAAAAATCAAAAACGGCAACATTTTGGAATTAGGGGGATTCGGGCTACGTAGCTTTCGAGCTACGTAGCACTGCTCTATATATATATATATAGAAAATGAAGTTTTTGACCCACAAGTCTTGTGGGTTCAATATCCTAATCTTAATTTTTTAATTTTTTGATTTAAAAAAAAATTCAATATTTATTGACTTCTCTCAACCCACAAATATTTTTGACTTTTCCCATATTTACTGTCCCACTATTTTCAACTTCTCTCCTACACTATGATTAGTGATGAGATTGTTAAATTATTTTCATAAAAAATCTAAAAAAAAATAATTTGTATATTAAAAAAATATCTAAAATAAATATAAATTTTTATTAAAAAGTAATAGGTTGCAATTGCAAAAAAAAGAGAGAGAGAAAAAAATTACACTGTAAAAAATAATTTGTATATTAAAAAAATATCTAAAACAAATATAATTTTTTATTAAAAAATAACAAGTTGCAATTGCGGAAAAAAAAAAAGAAAAAAATTATACTGTGTAATTCATTAAAATATAAAAAAAAAATGCATATTAAAAAAATATCTAAAATAAATATAAATTCTTATTAAAAAATAACAGATTGCAATTGTTAAAAAAGAAAAAAGAAAAAAATTACACTGTACATTTCATTAAAATCTATAAAATAAAATAAAATAAGGATTAATTAGCTAAAAGTCCTATCTACATATTTGGTCGTAACTTAGGTCCTGTCAAAAAGTTTTTGAACCAATAAGTCCTATTTACAGGTAAAAAGACGTTTTTGGCCTTCACCCCAAACAAGTGTATATATAATAGCATTGACGTTATTTACTAGAAAAAAAAAATAAATCAAAAAACAAATCAGTTATGGAAGTAGATGAAGATTCGAATCGCGAAGGATCTTAAAGGATTCTCGATTTGGTTCGCTATTACACATAAACTGATTTCTCGGTTTTGACAGATTCATATTTGAGGTTTTTCGAGTTGAAATCTGTTGGAGTTTGTTATGTGTGATTTTGATTTATAAATTGAAGAATTGATTTGCTGGATGTTTGATTTTCAATCTGGTTTATAGGAATGTATTATTTCAATTTTGTATATTATTTGTTTTTAGAATTTTCTTTAGTTTTGATTGAATTTATTTATGAGAATATGTTGAATAATTTTGATTTTACGAATTGAAGATGTGATTTGCTCGATGATTTCTCGATTTGGTTTGGCATTTTATGAATTGAAAATGTGATTTGTGAAAACTGAGAAAGTTCTTAGTATTGTTATAAAATATTTGTTTTGGTTTTGTAGTTTGAATAAATTGAGAATTGTTCTAGTTTTTATTGATGCTATCTTTTTTTGTTTAGATTGAAAGATGAGTTAAGGTTCTATGAGTGTCCCAATTTTTTTATTGTGCAAGTATAATGGTTGCACATTTGCAATTAAGATTGATTGGAACGTTACATATGATCCGTTGGTTGATAAGCTATGTTTGAAATGGGATAGTTTGCAATCTGATAACATTTGTCTATTTCACTCATTGCCTGAACATCCTAGTTGTATGTTGGACAACAATGAGGAGTTAGAATTGTCGTTGGCATTAGTTGTGCATTTTGATTCAAAGTGTATTGATGTTGTTGTGAGAGGAAAAAACTCAACCATTGACTGTGGTAATCTGAACAAAAGATTGGATTATGGAAAAAGAGAGTCAATGTTGGAGCTTGAAGTTTGTGATATTGCATTGTCTCATGACAACAGTAAGTCTGTGAACTTGTCAAATAGAGCATCTACATCCTTCAAGAGGAATTCGAGGTTGGAGATTGAAGAAGAGGTTAATATATTATCATCATTTTGTCGACACAAGGAAAAAGTACTGTTGTCTGCTGGTTAGGCAGTTAGTATTACACATATAGGACAAAAATTTGAATGTGGAATTGTTGAATTTTGTAATGCATTGTCAAAGTTTTCTATTGAATGTGGATTTGAGTTCATATTTGTTAAGAATGATAAAGTCCGTGTTACCGCACAATGTTTGTTTAGAGAGACAAAAGGTTGTATGTGAAATGTTCATGGTAGAGTGAAGAATGTTAATGGGTTCTTTTATATAAGGAAGCTCAACAATGTCCACATATGTGGTGCTGAAGTACGTACAATGAATCATTCTCGTATGAGTTTTGATTTAGTTGCTGATTTGATTGTTGAAGGTGTTCGTAATAATCCATTGACACGTCCAGTTCATGTTGTTCGGGAATTTAAGTTGGGATATAGGCTGAGAGTTAGTTATCGTCAAGCTTGGTTGGGATAGAGAAAGCAAAGGGTGATATTTTTGAAGACTACTTAATGTCTTTTGACCAATTAAGATGGCATGTTGATGTTGCAAAGAGTTGCAATCTAGGGAGTTACATTGAGTTTGAGTGTGACGATGATACTAAATGGTTTAATAGATTATTTGTTGCTTTTCATGGTTCCATTAGTGAATTTGATTATTGTCGACTTCTCTTATTCCTTGATGGCACATTTTTGAAGGGAAGATTTAGAAGAAATTTACTTGCTGCTACAGGAAAAGATGGAAATCAAGGTACACAAGAAATCTGTTTTCTCTATTTTCTCTGTTTTGAAATTGAGAAAGTTCTCAGATTAGAAATATGATTGAATGTTTTAAATTTTATATAATATTGCTGTTGTATATGCATTTTTTTTTTTATATATTTTTACAGTTATTCATTTTAGTGTTTGATATTTTGAATGTTAAAGTGTTCACATTTTCTAAAAATAATAGAATATTCTCATTTTCTTCTATTTTGTACATGTAGGGTTCTTTCCTATTTGTTTTGCAATTATTGGCTCAAAAAATAAAGACAACTAGCGTTGGTTTTTGGAGCATTTGAGTACAATTGTTTCACCAGAACGACATATTAGATTCATGTCAGATTGTAACATTGGATTAGTTGAAGTTTTGCCAAAGGTTTTCCCAATGGCTTTCCATGTTTATTGTTTATATCATTTGAAGATGAACTTAAGGCATCATTTGCGTAGTATGTTTCATGGATTGAAAGAAAAGCTGATCACTTTGTTTGGGAAATGTGCATATGCTCAAACTGAAGAAACATTTCATCAATGTTTGGGTGAGTTAAAGACTGAAGATGGTCAAGAGTTGAAAAGTTTTTAGATAACATACCATATGATCATTGGAGTAATGCATATTTTCGATGGCAATGCTTTGGAGAGATGTGGTCAAATGTAACTGAATCTTTCAATTTGTGGATACGGGAGCAACGCCATTTGCCTATCACAAAGTTGATTGATAGTGTAAGAATTAAGTTGCTAAGGAAAATTGTTAAGAGGAGGGAACTTGTTAATAAATGGAATGGTGTTATATGCCCCAAAATAGAGTCCAAGTTGCATGATGCTTTTAACACTTTGAGACCATGGATTGTTAGTTCATCTGGGAATGATGTCTATGAGGTACATTCACATCCATCTGTTTCAGTTGACATTAGTAGACGGATATGTTCTTGTGGCGAGTGGCAGTTGAAAGGGTTTCCATGTGCACATGCAGTTGGTGCTATACAAAAGAGTGGACATGATTTGAGTTTATTTGTTGATCAATACTTCTATGTTTAAAGTTATCGAGAGTCCTATTATTTTCCCATATATCCTATTCTTTCAATTTGGAAACCAGATTGTAATGTTGATGGTGATAGTTGTCACGACCCAAACCCGCCCCTATGGGTTTAGTACCGTAACCGGCCAGTAATCCGTAATTACCGAAGGCCTGCTTAACAGTAATAACAGTAATACAGAGTACAGGGGCTGGCGGAAGCCAAAACAGTAATAAAAGATGTCCAATGAGCTGTGACAGTCTGTATGCAAAAAGACTTTTCAAACATATTCACATTCAGAACCAAAACAGTATATACATACATATACAATTGTCCAACAGGGACCTAATCCCTATTAGAACAGTACAGTACAGGTACAGTCAGTCTATACAAAAACAGAGACAGAAAGGAGGAATCTAAAACACCCCTAAGCAGCCTTGGCTTGGCAGCACTTGGAACCTCGCAGTGAGGCACAATAGTTGGCTTGACAAAACAAGAGCTAACCCGACGCACCTAGCTCCGGTCCGGTACCTGGACACCTACATATATATATAAACAGTGAGCTAAAGCCCAGTGAATAACATATGCGTAAAGAGGTTAAGAATGAATGTCCTTTCAGTATTTAAAACAGTTAGTTATAACAGTATATCAGTCATTCAGTCATAGCAGTCATATGTGGTACATCCCATAGCAAACAGTACAGTAGGTCTTAACAGACCGGACAGTCAGTTGATGGCCATCATATTAGTAAACAGTAGTGGTTCCAAACATGGGAACCGACAGAGATCTCTGTAATAATAGCAGTAACAGTACAGCAACAGTAAATTGCTATGGATGCCACGAATACAGTTCGCAAATAGGACGGACATTCATTCAGTAAGAAATATCATTTCAGAAAGTAGTACAGTTGGTCATTCAGAAAATATTCATGATTGAATATATCTTTACAACATTGTTACTCACAGAGTTCTGGGCTACAGATAGGCTAGTGAGCGTCCTCGGATGCCAACCCTACACAGTTACAGGATGAACACACACTAAGTTGCACGTTTGGGAAACAATAACTTAGTCCCTACCTTGACTCGGTGTGGTTCTATAGCATTATCCTCATTAAGATGCCTTAAACTAGGCCTAGGAATGCCTAGGATGAAATGAGGATGCAAAGATGTACTTAAAAACACTTTTCAAAATTTTCAGAAAACAGGGGTCTCGCTCGAGCGTGGCTTTCTACGCTCGAGCGGACATGCAGGCAAAAGATCTACGCTCAAGCGTGACTTTCCTCGCTCGAGCGTACTGAAAAAGTACTGGATGCATGAAATTCACGCTCGACGGGCGCTCGACCCCCGCTCGAGCGTGAGACACAAGTCCTCACTTGAGCGTGCATCCCCTCGCTCGAGCGGACTGTAAACACATGCAAAGTACTGGATACACGCATTTCGCGCGCGAGCGTTACTTTCCCCGCTTGAGCGGACTGCATGAACTCATAGTGTATGCTCGAGCGTGGAGTTCCCCGCTCGAACGTGGATCCAAAATCTGGAATTTCCAGATTTGTCTCCAAGCATGAAACTCAACATTTAAAGCATCAAATTCGATCCTTTTGGGCTAATTTTCTGGAAAACACTTTAAAACTCATAATATGACATGTTTCAAAGATCAATTTGCAAAATCAAAGCCCAAAGGTAGTTCAATTAAACACAATTTCAAATAAACTTCAAGAACATGATGTACATGCAACATGCATGAATTTAGTCAACTTCCAAGCTTCTAATACAAGGACAAATGAGTCAAAACTTCCAAAAACATGATGAATTCATGAACTCTAATCAAGATATGGACATGCATGTAGCAATCTCCATGAAAACAACCTCAAAACTCAACAATGTGTACATGCATGCATGATTTAAGCTTCAATTCAACATTTTGAACCAATTCTAGACTTAGATCACTAATGACTCATGAATCATGCAAGACACAACTTCAATTCATAAACTAAAGGATAAATGTCCTACCTTAGGTCCTCAATTGCAAGTCTAGGAGTTCAATTATGCAATCTACCTTCAATTTCTTCAAGTCTCCAAGCTAAATTTGTTGAAATCAAGTTTTCTCCTAACTCACTCTCTCTCTAGTCGGTTGTCTTCCAAAGATGAACAAATGATGATATAACAAGCATGTATGGAGTGAAAATGAGATGGTCTAGAGTCAAGCCACTAAGTGGCAATAAGGTAAATTACTCAATTAATGTAATTTAGCATTATTTAATCCAATTTAATTATTCCAAATCAATTTCAAATTAAATCTACCATAAAATCACATAAATTCTATTTAGCATAAAACACTAATCAATTTTAGATTCGGCCGCCGATAAGGCTTTCAATTTACAGTTCAAACTTAAAACATAAATAGATCAATTAACAGTTGAACATATAGAAATGCGTTTAAACTACTACACTCAATCAATCAGTTCAGAATGTCAGTCAAATCAGTTACTTAATCATGTTCAGTCACAGTTTAGCAGTAATCAGTGGTATTATCAGTAAACAGTGGTGAGGGTTGTCACAATAGTGATGTTGTTCTTCCTCTTTTGTCTAGGAAGCAACCGGGAAGGTCAAATAAAAAGAGGATTCGTTCCAATGGTGAGAAAGTAAGGCAAATTACTTGTGGTAGATGTGGGAAGGTTGGCAATCACAATAAGAAATCGTGTAAGGAGGCTTTGTGATTTTTTGTAGCTGCTTTGTGATTGTAAAAATTTCATATTCATAAATTTCTTGAAGTAGCAGTTTCTACTGTTGAGAGTTGAGTAATAATCTTCTATGTTTTGAATAAAGTGACATTGAATTGAAAGTAAAAATATTCTTAGTTTCAAATTTTAGTTTTGAAATTGTTTGTGATAATATTGTTTGGTTGGCTTTGTGTTTGTCTTTAATGTGAATTATTTATTTGGTTGGCTTTTGTAAATAAACTTGACTGTTGAATTTTTGTTTTGAATATTATGTGAATACTGTATAAAAAATGAACATATTCTCAGTTTAAGTTTTTAGTTCAAAATAGCTAATTTTGTGATAATAGTGTTGAGGCTCTTGTTATGAATTGAAACTAGTTATAAATGTGATCAATTGAATGAATGTGAATTAATATTCCAAATAGATGTGATCAATGTTCTATGTTTTGAATAAAGTAACAATGGACTGAAAGTGAAAATATTCTCTGTTTTGAATTTTAGTTTTTCAAATTGTGATAATATTGTAAGGCAGCAAATAAATTGTTGTGATAATATTATTATTTTGAAAATTGAGTGAACACTATATAAAACTGAAAATATTCTCAATTTTAAGTTTTTGATTTCAAAATAAGTGATTGTGATAATATTGTGAGGCAACAAAATACTGCATAAAAACTGAAAATATAAACAAAAATTAAGTTACACATCAAAAAAGATTTCATTGAATGTTGCAATATTGACTCTACTTGACTCTGATTGATCTTTGTGGATCACTGAGGAACTCATGTACTATGTCTGCTCTCAGTCTTGTGGATGTGCCTGGTGGTAATGTGTTTAGAATTGGTTGATACCTTATGTATTGTCTTATGATGTAGCAAACAATAATTCCACAGTCAATCTTACAGAAATCATTTTTGACACAATTAGGCAAAAAACAAAATTTTTTGAAAAAGATATTGAAGTTTGTTAGTTAGAATAAACATAACATATGTCATTACTTCTTATTGAGGGCTGTCTTTGACTGATTCAATTTTCACATCAGGATTCCATGCTTTTTCTGCTTTTTCTTCATGTATTCATTGATGATTTTTTGCTATAAAAAAAAATCAATATAAAGTATGTAATGATTTACATCTGATTATTGTAATAGTAATCTGGAATTTATCTTACCAGTTGATATGCAACGTTGTAGTGCTTGTCCTTTCCTTTTCTTGGTCTCAAAGAGTTGAAATGTTTCAAAGTCCCCAAGTGTATGTCGATAACAAGCAATGTCTAATGATTGGAATTATGGATGAGGATATGGATGTATTTACATGTAAGGGATTCTTGCAAAGTATTTTTCAAAATCTTTTTCCTTTTTTTTGAAGTTTTCTTCTTCAACATTGGCTGTTTTTTACAAAAAATATGAAAATATTCACAGTAATGGTACGAAACTCAATATTCAAATCTCGATCAAAAGCAACAAAACATGATTAATTACGATTTGTCACTCAATTTTTTTTTGAAATCTGAGTATATTCCCAGCAATGATACCAAAGTCAAAATTTGAGAACATTCACAGTAATGATAACAAACACAAAAAATCAACTTTGAAACCAAAATCGAAAGGAAGATAAAGTATAGAATTGACACATACACATTTATTCCTTACCCAATATAGACTTGACAGTACGAATGACTTGCAATTGGGCTCTGCTCCATCACCAGAATTTTGTGCTTGTGGTTCTCTTTCAAGAATATCAGCATATGCATCAATTGTCTGTCAAATGGGAACACAAAAGTGATGTTAACAAATTAATGAGAAGTTTTTCAATGTTAAAATATTGCAAATTTGTATGTACACAGCTGGTATGTCGTTCTCTTTTACCAAGCTCTTGATATCATTAATAAACACACAATTGTCATATCTTGCGCCAAACCATATACATGCACTACAAAACAATAAAAAAAAATGTGTTAATAATTAATTCAAAATATTTTTAGAAAATAGAGCTATTTCTCAATTTCATTTCATATTTTGTACTACATGAAAAATTACAAGATTTGTGTAAAATTATACCTTGATTCTGTTTGTTTTTCTTTCCAAAGAATTTGTAGTTTATATTTATCTTCAAGAGGTAGCAATTGAGCCAAAGCATACTTGTTAGAAATTGTCTCATCTTTGTGTTCCTTCTCTTTTTCAACTCTAACTTTCTTGCCTCCATACTCATAATTTGGTATCTCAGTAGTCTTCCTTGCTTTAGCTTTGATCTTTTTAATCATGGAATTTTGTAGATTTGTTTGTCTTGATTCTGTCAAATCATTGGCTTTTATTGCACAAACTTGTTGGGTTAAGTCATGAACCTCTTCCTCCACTAACTGAATCTGCAACTGAGAATTTTGACAATCTTTTGCATTTGTATTTGTCTCACAATCTTTTGTTGCAAAAGCTTGTTGTGTTATCTCATGGACCACTTTCTGATGGAGCTCTTTGTCCACCACTTCAGAATTTTCATGGACCTCTTTCTGCACCACTTGAGAATTTTCATCTTTTATTGTATGGCCTTCATTCTTTGCATCTGTCCCAGAATTCTTTTCTCTATAAACTTCTTGGGTTATCTCATGGATCTCCTTTTCAACTAATTGGTTATGCAATCGAGAATTTTCATCTTTCAATTGTTGTTTTGTGCTATGAGTAGCCTGTTATCCTCTTCAAGTTTATTTGTGTAGACGGTCTTCACTGTGTTGTCAAGTTGCAAATTGTTGTTCTGAGTTTGAAGTTTCTCAAGTGTTTATTGATGAATGTGTTTTTCTCCCTCAGGTGCATCATTGATCATAATGTTGCACAAGCTATCAAAGTCTTCATTTGTGTCTTGTTGATTGACATCCCATTCATCTCTCATGTAGCTGGCAGTTTCTGTGCTTTTAGAATTTTGCAATTTCTTATTTGCTGGCTTCTGTTCTTGGTGGCGTTCTTCAGTATCTTGACTATGTTCTTCTTCTTCTTCTTCTTCTTCTTTTTCAGCATCTTCTTGTTCTTCTCATTCAGTATTTTCAGCATCTTATTTTTCTTCTTTAGCATCTTTTTTCTTTTTTCTCTTCTTCTTCTTCTTCTTCTTCTTCTTTAGTGTCATCAAGTTCTTTATCACTTTCCTCACTCAATTGAACACTAGTTACCTGAAGGTCAACATACAGTAGATATTAATTTTTGAAATAATTGAAGTTTAGGAAACTAAAAAGTTTCTCAGTAATAATTCAGTGTATAAAAATAGAGATTTTTCCTAACTTGAATTGAAATTCAAATGAGATAAGAATGTGACCTGTCTTGTTGTCAGCTCATGTAATGATATGACTTTCAAACATTTATGTAATTTGATAAGATTCCATTTGATCACCCTTAGGCATGCTTCGTTAACTTCAGGGTGGATGATCAGTGTGTGCTCACACAACCAATACTACAAAGCAAATGTAAAGAATTTTTGTCATTTGAATAAGAAATAATACTTTTTGTTGTTAACAACAAACTAATAGAATAGAGTAAAGATGTATTTACTAAGAGAGCTATAACACATCTTGTGACTTTTGCTGGATTTTTGTGGTACTTTTCAATTGAAGACATCAGCGTGTTCCTTATTGCTTCTGCCCAATTTTTTTTTTTCATTGAGTTTATGTCTTCCATGTAATTAAGAAATACCCATCCAACTGTTGTTCCTGATGTAGAGAAAAAAACCTTCAAACATATACATACACAGCATCCTAATTACATCTTCGGTGTCTTCTTTCTTGTTGCATTTCAATGCTTTTTGCAACAAGTCCATGTTGGTACTCGATAGCCTTTCAGTTTGTATGGATCTTCTTGTTAGAAATGATGATATACATTTATTTCCATAACCAAGATGTATCAGCTCATCTCCACAAGATATACAGAAGATGGACTTGATGTCTTCTGTTGTTAGCTTTATAGTTTCTGGTCCTAACTAGAAAGAACCACTGCTACCTGGCTGGTATGTTTGAATTATTTTGAATGCAATATCATCATATTTTTTGCATTGTTTATAATTCAACTTGTTCTTCAATATTGCATTAAACAATAACCAAGATGGGGTTTTCTTCAACCCTTTAATATGCTCGTTCCTGAGGTTGATGTGTTGTAATAGCTTCATTATTGTCACAATGTTTGATCTGAAAGTTACTTTCTATTCTTTATGTTTTCCCTTTAGTTGTTTCTACCTCGAAGTTGATTCTTTACGCTTTCTTATTGTTTTTTTTTTTTTTTTTTGCATTGTGCTTCAGTCTTGGCGTTTTGATGAGTTGATTTCCTATACGGAAAATCAACATAGACGACATATTAACACTAAGAATGTGTCCTAAAAGAATCAATCCAATGTCATTCTCATGAAATCTAAATTTAATAACATTCACAGCTATAAAAACAAAATCAACATTGAAACTAAAATCGAAAGCAAGAGAATATTATTAACTAGGGATTTTGACTCAAATTCATTTAGAATTTGAGAACATTCACACCAATGGTACCAAAATAAACAATGAAACCTAAATCAAAAGGAAGAGAACACAAATAACTAAAGTTTTTCAATCAAATTGATTCAAAACTTAAGAACATTCATAACAATCATGTCAAACTCAACATTGAAACCTAAATTGAAATCAAGAGAATATGATTAAGTTTGGGTTTTCACTCAAATTGACTAAAAATCTGAGAACATTAACAGCAATCGTACCAAAATTAAAATTGAAACCTAAATTGAAAGTAAGAGAATATGATTCACTAGGGTTTTTCACTTAAATTGACTAAGAATCTGAGAACATTCACAGGAATCGTACCAAAATCAACATTGAAACCTAAATTGAAACCAAAAGAATATGATTAACTAAGGTTTTTCACTCAAATTGATAGAAAATATAAGAACATTGACAGCAATGGTACCACACTCAACATTAAAACCTAAATTAAAAACAAGAGAATATGATTAACTAGGGTTTCTCACTCAAATTGACTAACAAAGCAATTGTATCAAAATCAACGATGAAACCTAAATCAAAAGGAAAAGAACATGAATAACTAGGGTGTTTCAGTCAAATTGATTTAAAACTTGAGAACATTCAAAACAATCGTGTCAAACTCAACATTGAAACCTAAACTGAAATCAAGAGAATATGATTAAGTCGGATTTTTCACTCGAATTGGCTCAAAATATGAGAACATTTACAACAATCGCACCAAAATCAACATTGAAACCTAAATTGAAAGCAAGAGAATATGATTAATTAGGGTTTTTCACTCAAATTCATTAAGAATTTGAGAACATTAACAGCAACGGTACCAACCAAAATCAACATTGAAGCCAAAATTGAAAGCAAGATAAGATGATTAACTATGGTTTTTCACTCAAATTCACTATGAATTTGAAAACATTAACAGCAATGGTACCAAAATCAATATTGAAAACTAAATTGAAAGCAAGAGAATATGATTAACAAAGGTTTTTCAGTCAAATTGATTTAGAATCTGAGAACATTAACAGCAATGGTACCAAAATCAACAATGAAACTTAAATTGAAAGCATAAGAATGTGATTAACTAGGGTTTTTCACTCAAATTGATTTAGAATTTGAGAACATTCACAGCAATTACACCAAAATCAACATTGAAATTAAAATTGAAAGCAAGAGAATATGATTAACTAGGATTTTTCACTCAAATAAATAAATTCAAAATTTGAGAACATTCACAGCAATTGTACCAAAATCAACATTGAAACCTGAATTGAAAGTAAGAGAATATGATTAATGAGAATTTTTTACTAAATTGACTTAAAATATGAGAACATTTACAGCAATCGCACTAAAATCAACATTGAAATCTAAATTGAGAGTAAGAGAATATGATTAATGAGGATTTTTTACTCAAATTGACTCAAAATATAAGAACATTCATAGCAATCGCACCAAAATCAACATTAAAATCTAAATTAAAAGCAAGAGAATATGATTAACTAGGGTTTTTCACTTAAATTCACTATGAATCTGAAAACATTAACAGCAATGGTACCAAAATCAATATTGAAAACTAAATTGAAAGCAAGAGAATACGATTAACTAGGGTTTTTCACTCAAATTGATTTAGAATCTAAGAACATTAACAGCAATGGCACCAAAATCAACAATGAAACCTGAATTGAAAGCATGAGAACATGATTAACTAGGGTTTTTCACTCAAATTGATTCAAAATATGAGAACATTCATAGCAATCGCACCAAAATCAACATTGAAACTTAAATTAAAAGGAAGAGAATATGGTTAACTAGGGTTTTTCACTCAAATTGATTCAAAATCTGAGAACATTCACAGCAACTGTACCAAAATCAACATTGAAACCTAATTTGAAAGTAAGAGAATATGATTAATGAGGATTTTTTACTCAAATTGACTCAAAATATGAGAATATTCACAGCAATCGCACCAACATCAACATTAAAACCTAAATTGAAAGCAAGAGAACATGATTAACTAGGATTTTTCACTCAAATTCACTAAGAATCTGAGAACATTAACAACAATGGTACCAAAATCAACAATGAAACCTAAATTAAAAGCATGAGAACATGATTAACTACAGTTTTCACTCAAATTGATTCAAAATATGAGAACATTTACAGCAATCACACCAAAATCAACATTGAAACTAAAATCGAAAGCAAGAGAATATTATTAACTAGGGATTTTGACTCAAATTCATTTAGAATTTGAGAACATTCACACCAATGGTACCAAAATAAACAATGAAACCTAAATCAAAAGGAAGAGAACACAAATAACTAAAGTTTTTCAATCAAATTGATTCAAAACTTAAGAACATTCATAACAATCATGTCAAACTCAACATTGAAACCTAAATTGAAATCAAGAGAATATGATTAAGTTTGGGTTTTCACTCAAATTGACTAAAAATCTGAGAACATTAACAGCAATCGTACCAAAATTAAAATTGAAACCTAAATTGAAAGTAAGAGAATATGATTCACTAGGGTTTTTCACTTAAATTGACTAAGAATCTGAGAACATTCACAGGAATCGTACCAAAATCAACATTGAAACCTAAATTGAAACCAAAAGAATATGATTAACTAAGGTTTTTCACTCAAATTGATAGAAAATATAAGAACATTGACAGCAATGGTACCACACTCAACATTAAAACCTAAATTAAAAACAAGAGAATATGATTAACTAGGGTTTCTCACTCAAATTGACTAACAAAGCAATTGTATCAAAATCAACGATGAAACCTAAATCAAAAGGAAAAGAACATGAATAACTAGGGTGTTTCAGTCAAATTGATTTAAAACTTGAGAACATTCAAAACAATCGTGTCAAACTCAACATTGAAACCTAAACTGAAATCAAGAGAATATGATTAAGTCGGATTTTTCACTCGAATTGACTCAAAATATGAGAACATTTACAACAATCGCACCAAAATCAACATTGAAACCTAAATTGAAAGCAAGAGAATATGATTAATTAGGGTTTTTCACTCAAATTCATTAAGAATTTGAGAACATTAACAGCAACGGTACCAACCAAAATCAACATTGAAGCCAAAATTGAAAGAAAGATAAGATGATTAACTATGGTTTTTCACTCAAATTCACTATGAATTTGAAAACATTAACAGCAATGGTACCAAAATCAATATTGAAAACTAAATTGAAAGCAAGAGAATATGATTAACAAAGGTTTTTCAGTCAAATTGATTTAGAATCTGAGAACATTAACAGCAATGGTACCAAAATCAACAATGAAACTTAAATTGAAAGCATAAGAATGTGATTAACTAGGGTTTTTCACTCAAATTGATTTAGAATTTGAGAACATTCACAGCAATTACACCAAAATCAACATTGAAATTTAAATTGAAAGCAAGAGAATATGATTAACTAGGATTTTCACTCAAATAAATTCAAAATTTGAGAACATTCACAGCAATTGTACCAAAATCAACATTGAAACCTGAATTGAAAGTAAGAGAATATGATTAATGAGGATTTTTTTACTCAAATTGACTCAAAATATGAGAACATTTACAGCAATCGCACTAAAATCAACATTGAAATCTAAATTGAGAAAAAGAGAATATGATTAATGAGGATTTTTTACTCAAATTGACTCAAAATATAAGAACATTCATAGCAATCGCACCAAAATCAACATTAAAATCTAAATTAAAAGCAAGAGAATATGATTAACTAGGGTTTTTCACTTAAATTCACTATGAATCTGAAAACATTAACAGCAATGGTACCAAAATCAATATTGAAAACTAAATTGAAAGCAAGAGAATACGATTAACTAGGGTTTTTCACTCAAATTGATTTAGAATCTAAAAACAATAACAACAATGGTACCAAAATCAGTACTGAAAACTAAATTGAAAGCAAGGGAAAATGATTAACTAGGGTTTTTCACTCAAATTGATTCAAAATATGAGAACATTCACAGCAATCGCACCAAAATCAACTTTGAAACTTAAATTGAAAGTAAGAAAATATGATTAAGTAGGGTTTTTCACTCAAATTGATTCAGAATCTAAGAACATTCACAGCAATTGTACCAATATCCACATTGAAATCTGATTGGAAAGTAAGAGAATATGATTAATGAGGATTTTTTACTCAAATTGACTCAAAATATGAGAACATTCATAGCAATCTCACCAAAATCAACATTAAAACCTAAATTGAAAGCAAGAGAACATGATTAACTAGGATTTTTCACTCAAATTCACTAAGAATCTGAGAATATTAACAACAATGGTACCAAAATCAACAATGAAACCTAAATTAAAAGCATGAGAACATGATTAACTAGGGTTTTTCACTCAAATTGATTCAAAATATGAGAACATTTACAGCAATCACACCAAAATCAACATTGAAACTTAAATTGAAAGTAAGAGAATATGATTAATTAGGGTTTTTCACTTAAATTGATTCAGAATCTGAGAACATTCACAGCAATTGTACCAAAATCAACATTGAAACCTAAATTGAAAGCAAGATAATATGATTAACTAGGGTTTTTCAGTCAAGTTCACTAAGAATCTGAGAATATTAACAGTAATCGCACCAAAATCAACATTGAAACCTAAATTAAAAGCAAGATAATATAATTAATTAGGGTTTTTCACTCAAATTGATTCAGAATCTGCGAACATTCACAGCAATCGTACCAAAATCAACAATGAAAGCTAAACTGAAAGAATGAGAACAAGATTTTGGTGCCATTACAGTGAATGTTCTCAAATTCACAAACAAAAACAAAAACAAAAGTTTCGAAAACAAAAGTTTTGAATTCAACATTCATACTAAAATGGAAATCAAAAACAAAAGTTTCGAAAACAAAAGTTTCGAATTCAACATTCATACTAAAATGGAAATCAAAAACAAAAGTTTCGAAAATGAAAGATTTCGCAAAAACTAGGGTTTAAAATACTTGAATCTTACTTGTTTTCACCATTTTTGGTTGTTCGGATTGTAGAATGTTTGATGATCTAGTTTGTTCTTCTGAAATCTGAGACGAGATTGATGAAGTAAGACAAAATGTGAGGCGAAATTGATGAAGGTGAGAATGAAATCTGTGAAGGTGAGAAATGGCGGGATGAATTATGAGAATGAAATCGCGAATGTGCAATTTATGTTTTGTGTGTTTTGGTTTGGTAAGGGTAGTTTCGTCATTTAAACTTATTATGGGATTTATTGGTAAAAAGTTTTTGAAGTAGGATTTAATGTACCATTATTTCCTAAAACAAGACTTAGCTGTAAATCACCCAAAAAAATAATTTCTATATTAAAAAAATAGGGTAAACTACCAATAGGTCCTACTTTGGAGACTTATTACCCAATAGGTCCTACTTTGGAAACTTATTACCCATTAAGTCCTATTGATAAATTTATTAAGTGATAAAGATAAATTTATCAGTCTTTTATTTTTATGAATAAATTTATAGTGATAAATTTATCAGTCTCTTTGTTTTTATGAATAAATTTTAGTGATAAATTTATCACTCTCTTATTTTTATAGTGTTAAATTTATTAGTTAGGACCTGTAGGTAAATAAGTCTAGTTAATAGGACTAATTGGTAAGTACCCCAAAAAAATATCAAAAATAAATATAAATTCTTATTAAAAAATAACATATTGCAATTTTCAAAAAAAAAAAAAAAAAAAGAGATTGTATACCTCTGTGGTTCTTAAAATATAAAAACAATTCAAACCACCAAAGCCATGAACAGAGCAGTAGTAGATATTGTATACCTCTATATTGTTATATCTATATCTGTTTTTCAAAATATAAACCAATCAGCATATATCATTTTATTTATTTATTATTTTTAGAGTTAGATTTAAAAACAAAAAAATATAGATAAATAATACATTTATTTTTTTCAATTCAAAAAATATATTCAAATTGAAAACTCTTTTTCAGCAAAATATATTCAACAAAATATTTAAACTCATTTTCAATTGAAAACAGAAACAGAATTTCTAAACAAATTGAAAATACAAAATCTTACAAATTACTAGGAGTGCTCGCGGTTTGGCGGTTCAGTTAAGGTCAAAGGAATCTCAAATTCGTCATCTGTCCAAAACTAAGTGGATTGAAAAAAATCAATCTGCAACCATTTGCTTGTCATCACGCATCCGTCCAAAATGCAATGGATCGGTTCGGTTTGGACGGATCAGTATATCTGCTGCTCACCTCTACCGGCCATTGAAGCCTAATAACTATTAATTAATAGAATTTAGTAATTGAAAGGTCTCAAACCACATTTCTTTGTCTTCTCAAATGCTCCTTTTTTTTTTTGTTCATGCACTCATTCGAATATTGATAGGGAATTAGACGTGTGGAAGAGTGAGAGACATTAAAATTATATATTGAGTTATGTAATTGTTGTGATGAAAAATGAAGGTTGTCTTCCTCTTCTATGGCAATTTATCTGGTTATACCTCTAATTAAAACGTTAGGTGTGCTTCTACATCATCATTGAACGTTACTTTTATTTTTTTTAGATACTTTGTCTCACAATTGATCATGTTTTGTGTTATAAAATTTATTACATCTATGTTTGTTAAAATTATTAGATGAAGCTATTAGATGGACCTAATGCAAGAAGTGCAAGCTATTTCAATGTTATTTTCGGGATTAGAAGTACAACAAACATACACAAAAAAGTATATGAATAGACAAGATTTTACAAAATTTGTTTGCGAGTCTCACTCCTTAAAAATCCTATAATTCATTTTTTTTTTGTATTATATTTTATATTTGGTTTCTGTACTTTTTATATATATATATATATATATATATATATTTTTATTTTATTTTCTTTAAAAGTTTATTTTTAAAATTTAATAAAAAATCATTTTCTAGTTCAAACAATTGCATTTTTATCTTTATTTTTTCTGAAAGTAGTTTTGGTTTTAAGCAATTCTTACCTTTTTTTTTCTATATATTGTAATTTTGTGCATTTTAAGCGTATGATGTCTTCACTAATGCACTTGGAGATGTACTATGAAAGAAATATCATGCGAAAATCAAGCAAGAAGAAAAAAAAAAAAAAAAACAATACGATAAATGTGAAGCGAAGATCAAAGCTCCCAAAACAAGAAAGCAAACAAACAAGCAAGTAGAATAGAATGTTTAACAATAGACATTTGAAAATTTGTAACAAAATTTTATAACTTTCCTTTTTACTAAGAAAATTTTATTTGGTACTAGCTAAATAAAATGCTTTTAAAATAGGGGGATGCACCAATAAATCCCAAATTAATAACTTATACACTGTTTAGTCCTAAAAGTTTTCTTATAGACTGAAAGGTCCCATTACAATGTTTCAAACATCAGATTAATGTTTCGAACATTAGATTTCGAACATCAGATTAATGTTTGGAACATTAGATTTCGAACATCAGATTAATGTTTCGAACATTAGATTGATGTGCAAATGGGACTAAATGGAGCATAAGAAAACTTTTAGAACTAAATGGTTCAACTTTTCAGAAACTAGAACTTATGGGTAAATTTTCCTTTAAAGTATATATATATATATTTTTAATTTGAAATTAAAACTATAGTAACTTTATGTAAGTATAATTGCTAACCACATTTTTTAAGTATTTATATAGAAGTAAAAAAAATGTCGCTAGGAATAAATTTTTTCTTAATTTAGTTACAAATTTTGCCCGTACATTATTTTTAAATTTTGAATAAAAGTAAGGGAAAATTATTTATAAGTCCCATTAGGATAACTTATTTAATGTGAAGTCCTGTATAATTTTTTATAGAGTTTCAAGTCCTATTTAGATAGGAATGTTTTCCACAAGGTCTTATGAGCTATGAATAAATGGTATTAATATACTATTATACCCTTTATATGTTTCTATAATATGTATCATTTAGCATAATACGTATTTTGATTAATACCATTTATTAATCCCCCAAATTCACATTCACATTATGGATAGTACATCTGGGAATTCTAATTTGGTGAGAACGTGACAACATCGACACATAACGTGAATGTCATAGCTAACAATTTAGACGACCTGGACAATAGATTAACAACTACAATGTGCATTACAAAAAAGAAACCCACATCTTGTATAATACTATGCAAATGTTAGCTGATCGTTCCTCAGTCATACTAACATTCCTACTGACATTACTGACTGATAAATATTGCCATATTATACCAAACAAGTGCAAACAAATATTTATGACTGAACCATTCTAAAATATTCCCACAAAAAATGTATGAATCGGAAACCGTATTGACAATGCTACCCAAAATAGCCAAAAACATGATACTAACAAAAAATGTTTAATGTCAAACGTAATTTGCCATTCAAATACTAACCACTTGTGAACTTAAAAAAAAAAAAAAAAAAACACGATGTGTCTCATTTGTCACCATTGGAAGATTGTTTCGTATGTCAATTGTCGTCAACAAATGACCTTCTTGGGTCGTTCACAAATGATTTCACCATCCCAGCTCGCATCATCTTACAGCTCTCCCCTTCCATTGACTTCTCCACGTCAAGGTGACGCACGAGTTGCTTCATAATGAAGCATACTATAATTCCACAATCAGCCTTGTCAGCAAAATTTGAGGCATTAGTAAAAACATTAAAATGCACCACATGCAATGTTTGGAAACATCAATGAAATTCATTGCAAACAAACATAATTCACACTTACGAATTTGATTTTTATTGCGGACAATCATCGACCACTAAAAGTTCCTTCACCAAATCCTGCGTTTCAACTGCGCCAACCTTAAGTGTATGCTTTATGTAATCCTCAAAGTATCCCTTCTACGTTATTGTCAAATTTATATTACCAAGTAATTAGTACTGATGTTAAAAATAAATTATAATGACTAGCAAAATAAACTAGTTCACGTTTACTAACCAACAACCATGTTTCCCAGTGATGTTTGTCTTCCCGCCTACGTTTTGGTTTCAATAAGTTGTAATGCATCCAGAATCTCTCCTTGGTGTCATAAACCATAACTGTCCAATGGTTGTCCAAGTGGATTGGGAATTGAATATATCTGGCTTTGAGGACATGAAGAGCACATACTACCAAGTACCTGTCACGTGCATCTTCGCTCACATCTCTAATCGTACGCTGCACACATTCGATTTTGTGTTAGTTACCATAAACATAAAATGTTTAACAATAATTTATCAAACTTCATATAGCGACCCCGGTCTTTTCCCTTTTGATTATTGTATCCGGACTTATGTTCCGTAGATTCCATTGTTGTATTATTGTTGTTGTCGTCCTATATTTTCTTATTTGGAGTTATAGGATGTGTTGGGCGGGTTTGGAACAGGTTGGTTGAGCTTAGGAACCAAGACTAGTTGCCCAGATTTTGGCTTGTCCGCTCGAGCGGGGGTTTTGGCGCTCGAGCGGGAAAAACACCCATCCAGTATTTCTTGTGCAGGGTTGGACGCTCGAGTGGGAGTTGGGCCGCTCGAGCGGGGGTGTGTGAGTGCCGCTCGAGCGGGGATTTGGACGCTCGAGCAGGGACCTGGTTTGTCGAGTTACTGGGAGTGTGCATCCGCCGCTCGAGCGTGGGATTGTCCGCTCGAGCGGGAGTCTGTGAGTGTCCGCTCGAGCGGGAGTTTGTCCGCTCGAGCGGGGCGGCCGAGTATAAAATCGTGTTTTAGTGTTTTAAAACAGTTTTTCAGCCCCTTTCAGTTTATAAAACCCTAGGTTACGAGTTCTCTCTCTCCCAACTCATCTTCTCTCTTAGGATTGATCTATTTAGAGTGTGTATCTACCCTAGTTCCTTCATTAAAAAGGTAGAGGAGAGTGAGGGCTACATTTTAATCTGAGAAATTGTTGGTTTGGAGCACTTTGGAGTTTTGGGCATCATCTTCATCTTCTCCTTTTTGAGTTATTTCTTCGAGGTAGGGATTTCCTACTCCATTTATACGCTTTAATCCTAAGTGGTGGTATTTTGGTATGTGGGGGTAGTTTGGTAATTTTGGGAGAAACCTTAGGGTTTTGTCATAGATTAATTTATATAATTAATTTAAAGGAAGATTGTGATATTGGGGTAAATTCATGAGATTGGGGAACTTAGTGGTTTATTGTTGTATTTGGTAGTTTAAATACTTACCTTAGAGAATATTGAAATTATTGAAATTACATTTATTGTAATAGTTATTTCTTGTTTAGAAATAATTGTTTTGGGCTATCGGTGGAGGATAGTCATTGATTGTTGTAGACCTTGCATGCGGCTTAGGTATAACTGAAATTGAGTCAATTGTTTGGCTGTTGAGTTAATACAGAACATTCGTGTATTAATTATGTGTTGTATATGGCAAGTATTGATTATGTTGCATATGCATTTGATTTTGGAGGAGATAGGGGATGAACTCCACGGTTTAGGGGAAGATAGGGGATGGACCTCTAAACCGGATTTTGTTTGGGAGGAGATAGGGGATGGACTCCATTAGCATCACTTTTATGTGTGCTTATTTATATTAAAGTGTTTTATTGTTTGGGAGGAGATAGGGGATGGACTCCATTAGCATCACTCATGTGTGTGCTTAATTATAATAGAAGTATTTCTATTTGTTGTTGATATGATACATCACCACCATGTGTATCAGTTGGGAAGTATGGAAGTGAATTTGATTGTGATTGATATAATACCAACATGTGTATTCGTTATGTTAGGTTTAACTTGAATTGTTATTCCTGTTGAATTGGAAGTATTGTTAATAAAAGATGAAACCCCAGTTGAGTTATTTGGCCAGGTTCTGAGTCATAAATGGAAGGTGAATATGCCATAGACATTGTGTCATAGGCAATGTAGACATTCGTGTCATGAAATTGTAAATTGATTATCCGGTGTTAACCATGTATCAGATGCTACTGCTTTAGTTAATTCATATGCTTGGTTTAGTATTTCTCTACTGGGCTGTGGCTCACCCTATATGGGAACTTCATTTTCAGGTTCAGGTGGTTCATTACTCCAAGGACTTAGCTTGTGAGGATTTGGACTCGAAGACTTGTTTTATTTATGTTGTTTTATTTGATACATGTAAACATTCAAGCCTAGGGCTTTATTTGTATTGAGTTAGACTCTTATTTCTTTGTGTCCAAGTGTTGGTTTGGCAAGATGTAAGCCCGTAGGGCATTTATTTGATGTTACATGTAATGCTTTTATTTAGTAATACTCTGATGGATAATAGAATGTTTCGTTTTCTATTATTAATGCATGTTAATCTTATATATGATGGGTTTTATTTTGAGGGCGTTACATTACCAAACACAAAGTGCTGCAAATATATGAATTATCCTCATCCGTGGATCCATGTGACATTATTTGCTGCTCATACATCAGCATTTCGCGTACGAATCAATTACCTATATGCACAAGTAAAACACCTCAAAATTACTTGACTCATACACGTTTATGTTATTGAATTGCATACGCATGTTCACAAGATTCAAACGTTGCAAAAAGAATTAGGGATACCATACTTACATTGCATCGTAATGTCAGTCCCTTAACGAGTACCCGTATGTCATTGAAACACACAAAATTGGAACTATTCTGCCCAGTCCAGATGTGCACACTACCAATTCAACAATACATTGATCAAAACTAAATTCACTTGCAAATGGAACTGGTAATTGGAAGTTTGGAAACGTACATATCTCCACATTTATCATAAGCTTCTTTAATCTTGTCTTTCTGTTGTTTTGTTAATAACTTCCAAATCGGTAAACGGTTAGTCAAGTCAACACAAATTGGGGACATGAAATGAAAACCACAATACGGTACCGTGTCACACGTAACAATGCATCCACATTCCCACACATGTTTACAAATGTGACACTGCAATACTCAACGTAAAAGTCAACAATGTGACACATGCCGATTTATTGAAATGTGTGGCAATATAAACAAGAATATACTACGGGAAGTTTCACGTACAACACAACACGACCACGAATGTGACACCATGAAATGGGGACGTGAAATCACAACCACAATCCGGAATCGTGTTAGTTACATTAGTCGACTCCCTGTGACAATAAACAAGTAGTCTCATAAATTCACTTCAAATTCATAAATGTGGTCACATTCACATTCAGAAATTGTTGAATATGAGGTGACACTCACATTCAGACAGTGGACAATACATAACACCGGGACGTGGCACCTGTCAGATTCAACAACATACTTTTGTTACTTAACGCAAACAACCAAATGACATCGTAGCACAATGTGAAACCCCAAAAATCAGAAAATCAACCACCATCATTTTCATGGGTAAGAAACAACCACGTCATACCTACAATGTTACATGCCACCATTCAAACCTATACAACACGAAATACACTCCATATTCGACAACACAACAACAAATCACACGCAAAACACCCAAACTCGACAAATCACCGAACCCTTATCCGAAACCACTAACAAAAATAAGTCACAGCACATACCCAATTGACAACCCACACATATATACTGACATCTTCAAACTGAAAACAAACAAAACCTGAAATACTCATAAAACTCACAAAATATGCAACTCGCATGTCAGCTTTTGACCGATATAAACTGAAATTGACAACAACCCCATATTCACATAAACCCTAGTTATAGGTTGATAACCAAAATAAAACGAATGAACATTGCAAAACAGGAAGAGAGCCACACTTACGTTTTGGGGCCATCATTCGTTGTCGTTCACTGGAGACGCAATTCCAATCCCACCGTCCTGTCGAACCTCATCGTCGAATCGCACTTCTTTTTCCTCTCGGTGGTGGCCTTCCAAATGTTCTATGATGAAGCAATCCTTTACATTAACATAATAAGACAAAACATATCTCATTTATTTTGTTTCCTAAAAATTTGCCTAATCAAGGCTGTAATCACCAAACAGAACGGGTATTCTAAAATTCAAATTCACATCCATATAGATATGATTTATGGTAACATTCAATTTCCTATATATGGTTTTGTCATTATTTATGATATTAACTACTAATATTGAGGATAAATGTGTCAACAAATTTCCCACAGAACTTATGGGAACATAAGTTTTTTCCTAGAACCATATGTCACATAAGTCTCCCAAACAGGACTTATGAATAATTTATCCTAAAAGTAAATATAAAATAATTGATTGAAGATATGCATCATTTGCTATATTCATTTTTCTGTGTGGAAAAAAAAAAATTAAAAATTGCAATTCGCATATATATAAATAATTGTAAATACAATCCCTGCATAATATGGTGAAACACTAGTATAGGTTAGACTAGAAAAGGGAAATACATTGAACATAAGTTTAGGCAAGGAGGGATATGATGAATGTAAAAGCAATTAATTACAATGTTTTAGGCTTGGAAAATCATTGAAGTATATTTATGTGTGATTAATGAACTTTTAGATGCATTATCTTATCAAAAATAACATCATTCTATAATGCTTCGATTTCTCCCTACTCAATGTGCACAGAATGCATGAGTCCCTTCTCATGTGAAAGGATTGTATTCAATTTTATAATTAAATTCTGATTTTTTTTTCTCATCTTATGTATATATATATATATATATTTTAATACATTTTTCTTATTTGTTTCTATTAAAATATGAATTTTACAAATAAATTTAAATTTCTTAATCTATTTAGATATGCTTATATAGCATAATGAATCACCATATTGATATTATGCTTTCAAACTAATACAAGCATGATGAATCAGCATATTAATATTGTGCTTTTAAACTAATACAGATAGCAATTACGAGCAACTTAATGGATCGGATGAGAAATAAGAATAATTTCATTCATTTTTTTTTTTTTCATGGCATCATTAATTAAGAGCATATGTTATGGAAAGACTTTTAAACTACTCAACATTTTTATTAAATTAATTTTTACAAGATAAAAATAATATTAATACAAAAATTAATTACAAAATCAACCTCATACACTCCATACAACATGAGATCCACGAACATATCAACATTTTTTGTCCCATTTTGTGATGTACAAGACCTTTCTTGGACATGTTGACCAAATTGTGAAATTAAATAAATAGATTTATGAAGAAATCAAAATTATATACCAAGAACATATACTGATAATTACAACTAAATTTCAACAGAAATACACAAAACAATAAAATGGTAAAGAAACCAAACCAAACCAAACCAAAGCCTGCACAGTAGCAGTTTCCTTAAAACAGATTTCACCACCTCACGGGTCGAGTGCTTGAGGAATCCCGGCGTCTGTCTCCCAGGATACGACGGTCAAAAACCAGTTACGGCAGAAACACTCTTTGTCTAGCTTAGCGAACAAAAACTGTGGCAGCACTCTCTCACTGTAGGAACTTTCTGGCAAACTGACTTGTAAAATGGAAGGAAAAAATTCTATATTGAGACTTGACAGGAGGGTCTCAATTTATACATGTATAGGGGAGAAAAGAAGAGCCCCCAGCCTTTAAGGCTGGTCATTAAAACACCATTAACTAATATCCATAGCCCATTTTCAAAAAGTTGAAAAGTTTGGATGCCCAAAAGATTCACACCTTTAGCCATGAAAAAGGATTTAAATACCCTTTAAAATCCCATTCATGAATCTAACATCATGAGGCAATTTCTTGGCAATTTCTTATTCAAATCTCAATGGTTTTTGGCTCACTTGGACCTAACATAATAAATGATTGGGACCCACTTTAATATTTAATTAAAGTCACCACACTTTAATATTAAATTAAAGTCACCAAAAAATCATTTTTTTCAACAATCCCCCACATGAATAAAAATTGACCGAATGATTCAACAAACGAACACCGTTCAACAATAATGACTTGGGGAGAGAGTACAACGAACTAACCCCGACATCAGAGAATGTAGCTTTTGGCTTTGAACCTCTCCCAGTGAAAACCTATCGAGTTTACTGGCTGATCAGTGAATATGACATCTTGAACTGCTCTACCGTTTATGTAAACTGAGACAATAGATCTCACATGGGAATTACTCCTATCACCATTCTGTTCTCACTAGTGTGCCTTGTATGGCCCTGGGCACTAGCCTGGTTCAGCGAGTGATTTTAAAGAATCTTGGCCTGCCCAATTCTTCTAGAAGCGGCCCCACTTCAAACTCACATAGGTGACTCTACTTTAGTATTCTACTATACTTAGCTCAACAGCTTAACACACTAGAGTCATTAAAAGCTCAGCTTAACCTCCACACTTGCAGGTATCACTGATAAAAAGAATGGCTGGAGGTTTAACCTCCTCAGTGACATACCATCGTTACACGCAATTAGGTTGTCCCATTGAACCTAGATCTTGGGATCTCCAGTCAACTAGGTTGGGTTTCCATTCCGGTAACTTCCAAAGGCCTTAGCCCCATTCATTTTGACGACGTTTCGACTAACACTCGATTTAACCATTTGGTTAGCGGATCTGCAATGTTGTCCTTAGACTTTACATAGTCTATAGAGACAACTCCATTCGAGAGTAGTTGTCGTATGGAATTATGTCTACGGCGGATATGTCTAAACTTTCCATTATACATATTATTCTGTGCCCTACCAATTGCAGATTGACTATCACAATGAATACAAATAGTCGGCACAGGTTTAAACCAACGTGGAATATCTTCAATGAAATGGCGAAGCCATTCAGCTTCTTCCGTTGCTTTATCTAAAGCAATAAACTCTAATTCCATCGTTGATCTAGATATATATGTTTGCTTGGAAGATTTCCAAGACACGGCTGCCCCACCAAGAGTGAACACATATCCACTAGTGGACTTTGAGTCCTTTATATCTGATATCCAATTGCGTCACTATAGCCTTCTAGCACCGCTGGATATCGAGTATAATACAGCTCATAATCCCGAGTGTAGCGTAAATACCTTAACATCCACACAATGCCCTTCCAATGAGAAGCATCAGGATTACTTGTGTATCTACTAAGCCTGCTAACCGAGTAAGCTATATCCGACCTAGTACAACTCATCAGATACATTAAACTTCCAATTATCTGAGAATATTCTAACTGAGAGACACTCTCTTTATTATTCTTGGTAAAATGTAGACTTAAGTCTATAGGTGTCGATGACACACTCGTATCTGATCCACTAAACTTCTCAAGTATCTTATCAACATAATAAGACTGAGAAAGTACAATTCTACCAGATGTTCTGGTAATCTTAATTCCCAGAATAACATCTGCAATGCCCATATCCTTCATGTCAAACTTAGAGTTTAACAACTTCTTTGTAGTTTTGATCATTTCATCTTTGCTACCTATAATGAGCATATCATCAACATATAGACACAAAATGACATAACCTCTGTCAGTGTCTTTGACATAAACACACTTGTCACATTCGTTGATTCTAAACCCACTTGACAACATTACGTTATCAAACTTCTTATGCCATTGTTTAGGCGCTTGCTTCAAACCATACAATGATTTGACAAGTTTACAGACTTTCTTGCTTTGCCCTGGAGCTAAAAACCCTTCAGGTTACTCCATGTAAATTTCTTCATTCAAATCCCCATTTAAAAAAGCTGTCTTTACATCCATCTGGTGTATTTCTAGATTGCGCAAAGCTGCTATAGCAATCACCATGTGAATGGATGTTATCCTAGTTACAGGTGAGTACGTATCAAAGTAATCCAAGCCTTCTCGTTGCCTGTACCCTTTGATAACGAACCTCGCCTTATACTTGTCAATTGACCCATCGGCCTTCATCTTTCTTTTGAAAATTCATTTGCAGCTAAAAGCTTACAACCTGGAGGTAAATCTACCAACTCCCAGGTGTGGTTCTGTAAGATGGAGTCAATCTCACTTTTGATCGCTTCTTTCCATAAAAGACTCTTAGGAGAAGTCACAGCTTCGTGAAAAATTTGAGGTTCGTTCTCAACCATATAAGTAAAGAAGTATGGACTAAAAGATTTGGACATCCTAGTCCTTTTACTCCTTGTAGGCTCATCTAAAACCTCAATTTGATCATCACCTTGATCATCAACATGATCATCATCACTAGTAGGCTCATCAAATTGCTCCAAAGACCTCGGAACCCCTTCATGGGTTCGGCAAGGAAAAATGTTTTCAAAGAAACATGCATTCCTTGACTCTATGATGGTATTCCTGTGTATGTCTGAAATTTCCAATTTATGTACAAGAAACCGATATGCACTACTATTATGTGCATAACCAATGAATATACAATCCACGGATTTCAGGCCTATCCCAACTTGTTTGGATGTAGGAATCGCCACTTTTGCAAGATACCCCTACATTCGTAAGAATTTATACGAAGGCTTAACGTCTTTCCATAACTCATACGGCGTCTTGTCCACTTTCTTCCAAGGTACTTTATTCAGAATGTAATTTGCAGAGAAAATTGCTTCCCCCCATATGTTCTGTGGCAATCCAGAACTTATCAACATTGCATTCATCATTTCCTTTAACGTTCTATTCTTCCGCTCAGCAATCCCATTTGATTGAGAAGAATAAGGTGCCGTGGTTTGGTGGATAATCCCAGATTGAGCACAAATCTCAATAAACGGAGATTCATACTCACCACCACGATCACTTCTTAAAGCCTTAATCTTACGGCCTACTTAATTCTCAACTTCATTCTTATAAAGAACAAACTTGTCAATAGCCTTATCTTTGCTTTTGAGCAAATAGACATAACAATACTTAGTGCAATCATCAACAAAAGTGATGAAGTACTTATTGCCACCACGTGATTGTATAAATTTTAAGTCACACACATCACTATGCACTAAATCCAACGGTTCTGAACTTCTTTCAATAGAATGAAACAAAGATCTTGTCAACTTCGCTTTAACACAAGTTTCACACTTGTGTTTCGGATTAATCTTAAAAGATGGTATGTGATCTAACTTGATTAACCTACATAAAGATTCAAAGTTCACATGTCCTAGTCTACCATGCCACAAATTGGAAGACTCAAGCATGTAAGTAGAAGAAGATGCACCTTTATTCATCTTTGGGATAATAGTCATTAAATTGAGTTTAAACATACCCTCCAACATACAACCCTTACCCACATATATTCCGCTCTTGATTAGAACGACCTTGTCGGACTCAAAAACCATGCAAAAATCATGTTTACTGAGAAGAGACCCTGAGACAAGATTCTTACGAATGTCCGGAACATACAAGACTTCGTTCAAGTTTAGCTCCTTTCCTGAGGTTAACTTCAGGACCACATTTCCTTTCCCCTCAATAATAGAGGTAACAGAATTTCCCATAAACAACTTCTCATCGTTTGTAACCAGTTCCAAAAAACTTCTTCTCGGAACAGATGTGGCGTGTAGCCCCAGTATCAATCCTCCATTCTTTTGGATTTGAACCTACCATATTCACCTCAGAGACAACAGCAGACAAGTGCATGTCATCCTCATCATGGGAGTGCATATCTGCCATATGAGCATGAGGTTTAGTCTTGTATGGCTTCTTCTGTTTATGGCAATCACTAGCCCAATGCCTCTCGCTACCACAGTTGTAGCATTTTCTAAGAACCGATAACCAAATTCCTGCGACTTGTAAGCCGACTTCTTTGCAACACCACCCCTTGGCCCCAGCTTAGAGCCCTTGTTCACAGGGGGCTTCTTCCTTACCCCAGAAGATTTGCCATGCTCAATGACATTGGCCTTTACTGAGGAGGTACTCCCTCCTTTCTTTCTATTATCCTCCTCAATCCGGAATCGGACAACCAGCTCTTCAACTGACATTTCCTTGCGCTTGTGCTTCAAGTAGTTCTTGAAGTCCTTCTAACCATTAGGAAGTTTCTCAATGATCACAGCAACTTGGAATGACTCATTCAAAGGCATCCCCTCAGCATGAATTTCATGCAAGATCACTTAGAACTCCTGGACTTGGCTTATCACAGCCTTTGAATCGATCAACTACAAATTTCTTTGCCCTGGCGTCCTCAGTCCTGTATTTCTTGTCTAGAGATTCCCATAACTCCTTTGCTGAGCCCTTGGTACAAAACACACTGTATAGTGAGTTGCTAAGCTGTTGAACACATAGTTCCGGCAAAGATAGTCAGTCTGCTTCCATGTGTCAAGCGCCATGACTTTCTGCCTGTCAGGCTCATTCTCTGCCACGGCTGGAGGATTCTCGCTCAAAACCTTTGCAAGGTTTAGCGTGGTCAAGTAAAACAGCATCTTTTGCTGTCATCTCTTAAAGTTTACCCCAACAAATTTTTCTGGGCGCTCATGGTGACTAAGCGGTCCCCCTGGAACAGCCGGAGTAACACTAGGATTGACCATAGAGGTCACAGCAGTAGGGGTTGGCAACTCAGTTGCCCCGGGGTTCAGATCCCCACCAACATTAGCAGTAGTAACAATATCAGTGATAGTTGCCATTTCTGAAAATTACACCAGAATGTCACTTCTGTGTTTCCAGAAATTAAACTTAACCCTTAGAAAATCCCTCAAATGAAAAGTTAATTCAAAATTAGTCTCACCACAAAACCTAGAATCGAACATGGTCAAGAAAGTTCCCAGGAAGACTGGAGGGGTCACATCGGTCCCACTTAAAACCCAGTTAATCTTTTGACAAAACTTTCAAGAGCATGTTGACTCCTAGTTCGTGATAAACAATTTTAAGAATTAAATTTTCTTAGGGATGAATTAGGTTAAAACAAACCAAGGTCCAAAACTTTTACAAGCAGTGTAAAATAATTGCTACAACAATATAAGCAAATAAAACTTGCTACTACAAATTGGTAAACAAACCAATTAAATCTCAAGCAAACATGCTTCAAACATTTAAATAAAATAGCCAATCCATAAGGATTCTATTTAATCCAAAAGCCTTTCCACGCTTAGGTATTCCTATTCAACACAAAGGTTAGTAGTCCAAATATTTTTAATTTTATTTTTTACATCCCAAATACTATTCATTTGGTTTTGTATTTGTTTTTCCATTCCCTTTCGCATTGATATGCCTACAAAGAAAGTTAGTAGCAAACCACAACAAAACACAAACAAATAATCTAAGAAAAAAGTAAATTTAATAAATTAAATGAAACCATCTAGCCAACTATTAATTATATAAGTAACCAATTAATATAAGGTACCAAAACAAAATACAATTTGCAACTTCAAAATTAAATTACAACCAAAAAATTAATGCACCCAATTAGATAATTCAAATTAATGCACCCAATTAGATAATTTAGATTAATGCACCCAATTAAATTCAAATTAATCATGTACACAATTCATAAAACTCTATAACTCCAAAATACATTAAACTAAAATTAATAGGCAAGAATTACAAACCAATAACCATTTAGCAATTAACATATGCAAATAATTCTAAAAAAATAAATTATGTAATCTAGTCTAGAAAATAATAAGCATGTAACAAATTAAAAACTATAATAGAATTAGCATATCAAAATTGCAACATCCATACATTATATTTTATAACCTTAAAATTCATGCAAATCATGGTAGGGGAATGATGAACCATACGCATAAAATAAGATCATACTAATACAATTAAAGTATGCAAATTATGATAGAGCATTCTAATTAAACTAAGCAATTAGAAAATAACATTGCATAATTTACAATCATTGAAACAGTGAGCAATTCCGTAACAGTTCCTAATAACATTATACAAAGCTAACCTAATTGTCTATAAAAATCTATTCGATCAATTTCATAGAAAATATATAATAAATCTGTTTTAAGCTTGTTGACCAAATTGTAAAATGAAATAAATAGATTTATAAAGAAATCAAAATTATATACCAAGAACATATGCTGATAATTACAACTAAATTTCAATAGAAATACACAAAATAATAAAATGGTAAAGAAACCAAACCGAAGCCTGCACGGTAGCAGTTTTCTTAAAACAAATTTCGCCGCCTTACGGGTCGAGTGCTTGAGGAATCCCGGCGTCTGTCTCCCAGGATACGACGGTCAAAAACCAACTACGGCAGAAGCACTCTCTGTCTAGCTTAGCGAACAAAAACTGTGGCAGCACTCTCTCACTATAGAAATTTTCTGGCAAACTGACTTGTAAAATGGAAGAAAAAATTTCTATATTGAGACTTGACAGGAGGGTCTCAATTTATACATGTATAGGTGAGAGAAAAAGAGCCTCCAGCCTTTAAGGCTGGTCATTAAAACACCATTGACCAACATCCATAACCCCTTTTCAAAAAGTTGAAAAGTTTGGATGCCCAAAAGATTCACATCCTTTAGCCAAGAAAAAAGATTTAAATATCCTTTAAAATCTCATTCATGAATTTAATATCATGAGACAATTTCTTATTCAAATCTTAATAGTTTTTGACCCACTTAAACCCAACACAATAAATGATTGGACCTATTTTAATATTTAATTAAAATCACACACTTTAATATTAAATTAAAATCCAAAAAAAAATTATTTTTTCCAAGAAGACACTTCACCAAGGCTACTTTATTTTATCTTGTTGAAGAGAGAGGATTTGGTTTTGACCAGAGAGAGAGAGAGAGAGAGAGAGCATTACATTGATTTTGACAATCATCGGAAGGAATGAAGAATCAAATGCATAGATTGGGCTCATTCCACTTGGATGACTCCCCACAACCCCAAAAACCTTAAATTAAGCAAAAAGACTCTCACCACTGGCTATTGCTAGCTAAGCCAGTCAAGTTTCTTTCCTAATCCCCTTCTTGAGAAATATATTAAAAAATTGAGTAAATTACATATTAAATTTTATTAAAAAAATATAATAAATTTTATGTAATTATATTTGACTTTTTTTAAATTTTAATTCACATAATATGTAATATCTCTTTTTATCATAAATTCATTAATCATATAAATAAAAAAATAATATTATAATCTATCTTATACTGAAATATATATTTTACCTTTACATTATATGCATTAATTTTGATCCTTCAACTTTGTTGGAAATTGATATATTTATGTGATTCATCCTTAAAAAATTCAGTGGTGCTAAATGCACGAATTATTGTACACATTAATATACCAACTAATGTTATGTCATTATTATTAACCACACCTATTATATAAATTACAAATACTCAAACTTTTAAAATTATAATACATCATCTGTTAATATATTGATTAATACATTAATTGGTACATATAGCATTGTTCATTAGCTGGGAAAATTGACAAACCAAAATCTTATATTATTTTTATAATTTATCATTACTAATTGACAAAGATGTCATTTTGAGCCTGCAAGTCACCATTTCTTTATTTTATTGCCAATTATTTTATGATAAACCTATGATGTGGTAAAGAGTAAGATAGATTGATTAATTTGGAAATTATAATGCAAAGATATCTCTTCGAATTTTACTATATTATCCTTCTTTGTGATTTGTAACTTCCATTATTTAAATAAAATTATTACTTCTTCCAATTACTTGCTCCCAATTATGAGTTCATTTAATAGTATTGAGTTTTAGTGTTGTCAAATAGTGTAAAATGAACCCGGGTGGTACTTCAAGTGGTTATGAGGGAACATTTGGGTGCATAACACCAACAACAACAACAATAAAAAAAAATATAAAAAATATAAAAAAAAAACAAAGGGAAAAAAAAGAAGAAGAAGAAAGTGTAAAAAGAAAAAGAAAAAGTTGAGGTCTCGTTTGGAGTAACCTCTTTTCTTTTCTTTTCTTTTCTTTTCTTTTTAAAAAAAAAGCCATCTAAAATCTTTTTGTCATATGTTTAATTTTATCTTTTTATATATAAAAAAAAAATGAAAGATTCAATGTAAAAAGCTCCTAAAAATTAAAAAATATTAATAATAATTACAAAAGTCACTAAAATGCCAATTTTTTATTAGTAAGAACCAACCATTACCTAATTTCACTAACTTAAAACTAACCATTAACGTCTTTTATCTTATCAATGATGATGACATTCAAATGTCGGGGGGTGTTCGCGGTTTAGTTTTGGATGGTTTGATTTGTGATTTTGACCCGTCTACATATGTGCGGTTTGGGAAAAATTGAATCCTCAATCACCTGCAATGCGGGTTGTGGTTTGTGCGAATAGGATTTACGGATGTGCGGCAGTTGTGGACGGTTTGTGAATTGAACTTTTTTCGTTAAAAAATTATTTTTTGGCCTTTTTTTTCCCGTTTTGTGAATATTTATTTTGGACCATTTTCCCTCCATTTTCTAAAATGCTCAATATTAATAATTAGTGAATTAAAACTTATAAAATAAAAAACACAACAAAATCAATTCCTAATACAAGCAAATCATTCAAAATCCTAAACTTTTAAATAAAATCATAAATTAACGTAAGCACATCTTTCAAAATTCTAAACTAAATCATCAAAATCATTCACTATCCAACAATACAATTAACGTAAAATTATTCAAAATCTAAAAATATCTAGGATATGATGAATAAAATCAATGGTCCAGGTTTTTTTTTTTTTTTTAAAGAAAAAAAAATCTAAGTGCGGGCGGATTTTTACAGGTGCAAGTAAAACCCATAACCTGCCCGCAATCCGCAATAATGTCATATTCCAAACCACATCCGTTCCCATTGTGTTTGTGAAACACATTTATATGCGAATCGGTTCGGGTTGGGCAAGTTGTGCAGTTTGGATAACCCTATGCCTAATAGGGGTGCAATTCGGGCAGGTTCGGTCGGGTTGGGAGGTTGTCCAAGCCCAGCTCAAATTGTACTGAGATCTACCCAGGCCCAAATTATAACCCGAGGTTGCTTGCCCAAGCCCGACTCGAGTTAAATCCAAATTGCCGGAGTTGCTCGAATTGTAAATGAATTTCAGTTTTTTTTTTTTCTTCTTCTTTTTCTTTCCAGCTACATTATTAAATTATTAAAATTTGATTCTATTTACAATTTTTTTTTTGAAAAATTACTAATAAATCATACTTTTGAGATTTATTACCCATTAAGTCCTATTGATAAATTTATCAAGGGATAAATTTATCAGTCTCTTGTTTTTATGAATAAATTTATCAAGGGATAAATTTATCAGTCTCTTTGTTTTTATAAATAAATTTATAGTGATAAATTTATCGGTCTCTTGTTTTTATGAATAAATTTATTACTTAGGACATGTAGGTAAATAAGTCTAATTAATAGGACTGATTGATAAGTACTCATTTTTTTATATAAAAAATCATTAATATCATCAAAATAAATAATTTATATAATATAAGGGAGATGTCGCTACAGTAGTCCTTACAATTTATGAGTGAAAATAAATAATAATAATAATAATAATAATAATAAGATTTTATGATATTTGTATATATAATAATATATATTCAATATGATTTAATAATCTAAAATACTTTAATATCATATAATGGCTAATAATTTATATGTATATTTAATATTTTCATATATCTATATATGTATAATTCGGGTTTCAAATTGCTCGAGTTGCTCGACGTTTTTGCCTAAGTCCGCCCAAATTTAATTCGGACTTCTGAATTTTTGTCCAAACTCGTAGCGAATTTAAAAATATCTTGTCCAAGCCCTAAAAAAATTCAGGCTGGGTTCAGATTGCTCGGGTTAAGCCCACCCAAGTTGCACCCCTAATGCCTAACCCTATTCAAATGTAATGGAAAGAAAAGGAAATATCCTTAAATATGAGATAAAAAAAATAGTAATAATAAAGAAATTAATATCTAATCATTGGAAGAGTAAGACACATCTTTTGTTTGTAGTTTATTTATTTGTAATTAATTTTTTTATGTTTCATTTATTTAAAATATTATATTATTCCTACAGTGAGTTTTATAGAGTCGGTTTGCTACAACTTCCTTTTAAAATAAAAATTAACAATGAAAATGCAGAAACCAAAAACATTCACTTCTATGATAATTAGTTTTAAAAATTTATTTAAAACATTTTTATATAAAAAAAAAAACTACACTAAATTCTAAAATACATAAATTTATAAATAATCTCAATAAACTGCAGCAAGCATAATTGTATGATGAGAGAGATATCGGCCACTAAAAAAATAGGCAACAAATGAGGGGTTGAAGAGGTACAATAGTAATTTAATTCTCAAAATGACCTAAAAATAGAAATTGCTTCTCCTATTTTTGGGAATTTAAGAAAAACAGAAAAGGGCAAATTAGTAATTTTATATTTGACAGTTTGCTTGTCACCCTGTATCCCTCGTACATAAGCAAAAAACAGGCCATTTTTATAACAGGTGTAGAACTGAAAAAAAAAGGGGAAGAAAATTAAGAAACTTTGCCAGAAGATCCAAGGAATTCTACTCTGGTTTTTCTCAAATTGATTCTCTGATTCCCCACAGGTGGGGTCAGAGGATCATCTTGTCACCTACCCATCATTTTCTTTACAAAATTTCACACACATATAGACACTTCATATATATGGAGTCTGTTGAAAATTCAAAAAATTATTTCATGGATTCAAGTATATATCTTTGATATAAAGCAGACTTGAGGAATCGCAAAAAGAGTGGGTCTGTTTTTGATTATCTTGAAATGGGTATCCCACAATCAGAAGGGAAAATGGAGGGTTGGCTTTATCTTATTCGCTTCAATCGATTTGGGTTGCAATATTCACGTAAAAGGTACTTCATTCTCGAAGATAACTGTCTCAAGAGCTTCAAATCAATACCCAATTCAGATAATGAGGTACTTGATTCATACCCATTTGCTTCTTCTTCTTCTTCTTTCTTTTTGGGTTTCCTCTCAATGATATATATATGGAATACTCTCTCTCTCTCTCTCTCTCTCTCTATATATATATATATATATATAAATGTGTGTGTGTGTGTGTATCTGAAGGTCGAATTCTGTTCCCGCATGTTTGAATTTGATCAATTTATTTGTTGTTTAATGAGATTTATTGTGTTTTGTTTTGTTGGATTGCTTGTATTTAGTTTTTTTTTTTTCTGATAAAAATACTCGGTTGTTTGTAAAAAAAAAATTTTCGTTGTGGTTTCATTGGTTGTTTTTGAGTTAATGATTTTGTGTTGTTGAGGTTGTTTTGAATTTTGTTCAATTTGGTTGTTTGATCATTGTTTTTGCCAACCTGTGTTGTTTGATCATTGATTCTATGATTTGTAAAGAAAAGCAACCGAATGAGAGAAGATTGAGAGCACTATAGACATGGTTTTAAAAAGTGGCCACAACCGTTGGTTTCGGTCATCACCAACCGATTAGGGCCACTATAGCGGTATGACTGAAATTCACAGCCATAACAACTGCCACCCTTGCGTAAAGGTTGTTTTGGCTGTTTCGCTTCAATTTTTTATATATATAACTTTATATATATATATATAAATTTTGTATACAAGGCCATGTTTTCTTAATTTTCTTTTTGTAGTTCTTAGATATGATTTTATTTGCCATAAATTTATATATGATTAGCAACAATTTTTTGTGATTTTTGATTCAGTCCAGAATTCCATTGATAATTACCTAATTCCGTTGATGGACTAAATAAATGGAACTTCTTCTTCTTCTTAATCTACTTCTTCTTCTCAATGATCAGGAGCCCTTAAGAAGTGCGATCATTGACTCCTGCATTCGGGTTACAGACAATGGAAGAGAAAGCTTTCATAGAAAAGTAAGCAGCTTACATTAATAATTATATATATATATATATACAAAAGTGAAAAATAAACTCTTTGGTGGTCCGTGATATTGCAGTCATAACAGTGGTTGCAACGTGCAGGTGTTTTTCATCTTCACCCTTTGTAATACTTCTAATCACAATGATCAACTCAAGGTGTGAGAATTTTCTTGTCAAGCTTGTCTTTTTTTAAATGCACTATTATTGGTAATAAGCCTTTGAAATTTCAAAATTTTATAGTTTGGAGCAAGTAGTCCAGAAGAAGCAGCAAGTTGGATCCGTTCTTTACAAGACGCTGCACTAAATCCAACAAATAATTTTGTGGCTTGTTCTAAAAGAAAATGGCAGCCTTTTAGGTATGTAGAGTTCAGCATGTCAATTTGACGAAACCATTGCTTCTCAATAAGTGTACTTCCATTCTCCTTCTTGCAAGTTATTCAGCTTTGTACATTTTTTATTTTTATTTTTAAAAAGCATTGATAGAGTTGAGTGAAGAAGAAATATTCAAGTAGCTAACCCCATTTGATGAGACTTAAGGCTCGGTTTGGTTTGGTTTGGTTTATTGTTTATTTAGAAATACTTAGGATAAAAATGAAACTGGTTCAAAAACAAACACTTTCATGGCTGTCTAGAGATTGGCCTTCTAATTTCTATAATTGATTACCATACTTCAGTTGTGCAATTTTTGAATTTGAAGTGTCATGGTAATCAACCATTGCATTTTATAATTTCCATGTGTAAATTACAAGTCTAAAATTATAATTTTTTCCATTTTTTTTTAAAGAGGCCCTCTGTTATCTCTGTTTAAAGTCTTTACCTTCTACATATACCCCCCAATTAGATTCCTTTTTGTTTTTAATTTGGTTGTAGTCAGATCTCAGTTATTGCCATTAAAATCTGCATGTCTATTAAGTTGTCTGTTTTTATCAGAGAGTCATTGAAACCATTCCCAAATAACAAGAATTTGATAGTTCTTTGAATTTAGCACATATTACATGCATCATCACATGTATTTAATTCTCCTGGCAGTTGTAGTCAGTCTCTCTGCATTTGGTAACAAAATATATTCTGTGCTCCTATTTATCTGCAAACCTATGTTTTCGCAGATTGACTGTTTCAAAGTCCCATAAAAACTCTGTAGACTGGACTTCTGCCTCATCCATGCATATGGATGCAATGACATCCGATGTAATTGCACCTTCACCATGGAAAATTTTCGGTATTCAAAATGGTAAGTGTTTGGTTCCCTATTTCCTTATCTTGTGTATAAATAAAATACCTGGCATTCATATTTTGTCGACTCTGCAGGGTTACGGCTATTCAAAGAAGCAAAAGAAAGGGATCCTGGTGGGAGGGTAGGTTTTCTTTTTTGACACAGTAGTAATATTTGATTATGATGCCTGTTTTTGTTGCTGAAATATGCATTGTGCTCAGCATTGGCATGATCATCCAGCAATAATGGCAGTTGGTGTGGTTGATGGAACTTCAGAGGCTGTTTTTCGCACTCTTATGTCTCTTGGTGCTTCAAGATCAGAGTAAGGGGCTGTTTTTGTTTTTAATATTACCGAATGCTATGTGACTGTTATGGTGATGATATTTTTAGTGGAAGGTGATAAGATTGCCCCTCTTGTTCATGCATGTGGTGTATTTGATTGTAATTCCGGGCAATACATCTTTCCAAACAATAACTCTGTCTTGAAGTCCTTGTTATCTGCAGTTTGCTAAAGCTAATTCAAACCCACAACCCACTTGACTTGAATTAGCTCGATGCCTGCAATCCACTTTCCTGTTTTTGCCTAAGATATTCCCAATCACCGTTGGGAAAAAAATTGATTCACTTATAAACTATATTCCTGTCAGCTAACTGTTACTTAGCTGCTAGTTGTGACATATAAAGTTTGCGTATCTATGTTTTTCATTTTTTTGAAAAGAGAACAGCAGGCAATGGTGTATGAGAAAAATAAATTATTTTGTTTGACACTTATCCCAATCTGGAAGCAATTCCACTCCACTTCCTATTGTTGGATCATCTTTGGAGAATTTCCAACTTTGAAATTCGCTTTGGCTTCTTGCATGTTGTCTTTCCGATAATGGACTATTCTTATTCCAGAGTTTGAACTACTAAATGTTTTGCAGATGGGACTTCTGTTTCCACCGTGCCAGCGTGGTTGAGCACCTTGATGGCCATACAGATATTGTTCACATGCAGTTCTGCAACGATTGGCTTCCATGGTCAGATTTTAAACCTCTTTAAACTGAACCAGTTAAGACATGTCCCATTGTTTAACACCTCATGGTTTGCAGGGGGATGAAAAGAAGAGATTTGCTCATGCGACGTTATTGGAGAAGGGAGGACGATGGCACATATGGTAATAACGTTTCAAGCTTATTCTGAAAATTGCTATGATTTAACCTATTATAATGAGGAGCTAACTTTCTTTTTCTGGTTCTATTACAGTAATTCTATTCCATTCTGTGTATAACAGAAAGTGCCCACCACAGAGTGGCTATGTCCGTGCTTGCCTTAAAAGTAATGTACGCTTTGAAATTGGAAATTACAAATTCTTCTCTGTACATATTTATGATGTTAGTTGCTTGCATTTTAGAACAATTATTCGGATGAAACTGTAGAATCGTTACTTCTATCATAATGTTCCTTTTCTCCATATGCACCCTGTCGGCTTGAAATATTACTCATTTACATTCTTGTTTTTTTCCTCAATGTTGCTATGACCTTTAAAATTGAAGGTATTGCTTCACATATTAATACTCGCTAGATGAATGGTGCATGCTCCCATATAGAATAAGCTCTTGAGAGTCAACACAATCCTCATATTAGGTTTTGTTACAAAAATAAAATAGTCCCAACTTTTACCGAGAAACAATAATGCTCTTATGCTTTGCTAAACTAATCCCTTGGTTCAATTTTCCCACACACTGTTTTGTATGCTAAACAATTTCCTTTGAATTCTATGATCTATTGCTGGGCTATGAAATTGTTTCTTTTCCATGTATGAATCTTAGTTTTTATTATCATACAGGTGGAGGATATGTCATCACTCCCGTAAACCAAGGAAAAGAGTCAGTTGTAAAACACATGCTTGCCATTGACTGGAGGTTCTGGAAATCCTATATAAGGAAAGCTTCTTCGAGATCCATAACTATCAGTATGCTTGGTAGAGTTGCAGGTACTATTCTACCAATTAAAAATAGCGGCACAATAATTTTCAATTAAGTCTTTTTCCAATCTCTCTGTGTGTTTTTTAGCTTTGAGGGAGCTGTTTAGAGCGAAAGCAGGAAACTATTCGTCCTCGGAATTCTCATACGTGGAAATTACGAAAGATATTAGATTTCCTCAGAGCGAAAAAGGGGATATCAAAACAGAAGTTAAAATCTCTGGAGATCTAATAAAGATAGAGGATGACAAAGTAGAACACGAGGTAGAAAATGCACTTTCTGGGACTTCAAGTCTGATGGGACTGAATGATGCAGCTGATGAGTTCTTTGATGTTCCCGAACCATTGGATGACGACCACTTGGAGAATTATTGGCCTTCTAATATGAATCCACAGTTGCACTATCAGGTACTTTCTACTAACCAAACTTGAACTCTTTAAGTCTTACCTCCAAAAGTACCATAACCTAATTTTAATAACTTGGGATTGGCTTCTAGTAGTCCTTGATTCCAAGTGTTGTCTTAGTTATGAATAATATTTGTTGAATTGTCAAAATGCCCTTTTGATGTGAGCTAAATAAGCCAGCTTTTTGGCTTAGGTCAAAAAGCCGAAAGCCTGTTTATCATCAACTAAAAAAAGCTAAAAACCACTAAACTTTTCCCCTAACAAAAAAGCGACTTTTTTTAGCAACTTTCCAAAATACATCAGTTTTTTTAGATTCTAAAAAAAGCCAAAAAGCCACTAAACACATCAGCTTTTTTAGATTCACTGTGGTTCAGAGTTAATTTTTGTTTTGTCCATTTTCGTTTCAAGCGAATACAATACTTCTCATTTGATTTTATTTAGAGGTTGTGACCTAGCGTGGTGGCAAGTCCCAACACTGCCACGGGTTGACACATTACATCTCTTATACGTTCAGGATAAATACCACCCTAAAGTGTCATCGGCTGCTGGTTTTGTGAAGAAGTTACATGGTCTTGCCGGTGAGTCCTGTTAAGATAACTGAGCTCTCTTAAATTGATGACTTGATGCAGAAATTGAATATTTTTTTTCCCTTTTTCTTTGGTGCAGTTCCGAAGAAGGGTTATATGGATTTGCAAGAAGCGAATTGGGAAGAAAATGTATCATGTTCCCATGGGGCCACTCTGGCAAAAGATCCCAGTTGTAATTTGCCTTGCAGTTGGACAACTGGCGATCCTTCATTATTTCTAATTCGAGGAGAGACTTATCTACAAGACAATCAGAAGGTTCCTTTTCGGTTCCAGTTGTTGTTTATGAAATAATTTAAAATTAGAATTCCAAAATGGAATTTTACGTGTTTAAAATATTTAATTACATTTGTTGATATTAGAGGCTATGCATGATAAGTTGAGAACTTTGTTGCATACTTTGGTCAAGTAAATTGATTCTTGGATTATATCGCACACTAAATTATATGACCAGACTTCACATGTTAAAACAGTTTCCTAATATAATGATATTCATTTCTTTTGTCCAGATTAAGGCCAAAGGCACGTTGATGCAAATGGTTGCTGCTGATTGGCTCAGATCTGACAAACATGAAGATGATCTTGGTAGCCGTCCTGGAGGCATTGTTCAGGTTTGCTCTATGACTTCTAGCATTCTTGTGATAACAACTTCATAGTAATCAATAATTATCTACGAGAACTACCACACTCTCAAAAATACACTTTCACATTACCAATTAAAAATTGTCCTCACACAAGCTTTATTGGAAATGTGCAGAAGTATGCAGCACAGGGTGGACCGGAGTTCTTCTTCATCGTTAACATACAGGTACATGTGACATTGTCGCCATGTTTTTCAATTGGCTCATTTACTTATGGTGAAGAGTGTCATTGATTAGATTCCGGGTTCAACTGCTTATGGTCTAGCACTATATTTCATGACGAAAACTCCTTTGGAAGAAACTCCTATACTAGAGCGCTTTGTTAATGGAGACAACGCCTATAGGAATTCGAGGTTTAAGCTCATACCGTATATTTCTAAGGTCAGTATACTAGCAGTGGAATCAATCATTATGCCACTAATTCTGTTTGTTTAATGTATGAAGCCAATTTTTATTTTTTTATACTTGTTTTTATTTGTTATTTTTTTTAAGGTTTAGTATATTTTTACTTCTAATATATGAAATCACTGAGACACTTGCAATGCTGGTGATTTAATTGATTTTTTATTTTTTTATTTAAATTTTTTTTTTTAGGGGTCATGGTTAGTAAAGCAGAGTGTGGGGAAGAAAGCTTGCTTGGTAGGTAAAGCACTAGAAACACATTATCATCAGGGAAAGAACTACTTGGAGGTAACAATACCAAATCATGTTAGAATACATCTGCTACTGATATTGAGATTTTAAATATCGGCCGATACATATTGAGATTTTACACTTCTGCTACTGATACTCACCGATATCTGATGACATCACCGATGTCAATACGTTTCCCAATATAGTTATTTACGGTGAGGTACATTTCTTTGATACGCTAACCTTAAAAGTCTTATCTGAAATTTTCAGGTTGCGGTCGATGTGGGGTCATCAACAGTGGCAAGGGGCGTAGTCAGTCTTGTTCTTGGGTACCTAAACAATCTTGTTATAGAAATGGCATTTTTAATACAGGTAAAAATAACCGATACTCTTGTATTTATTTATCATCTCTCATTGATTCTTTTTTGGTTGAGATGGGTGACTATAATTGAGCGGCTCTACTTTATGGTGCAAATAGTTAGGGCTATTTGGTTGTATTTTTGTTCTGTTTTCATTTTCTGGGGGAAAAAGAAAAAAAAAAAAACTTGTTTAGCAAATTGTTTCCAAAAATGTTTTTGAGAAAATTTTCCTTAAAAAACCACACTTCATAGAAACTAGCAGGAATTTGTTTCTGAATTTTTGAAAATTGTTTTTTGACAAAAATGAAAACAATATGAAAATAGTAGGTATTTTCGAACTTTTCATTGTTCTTGTTTTCAAAAACGAAAAATGAAAATACAACCAAACGGACACGCTCTTTGTGGAAGAAAACCATTTTGGCATGGATCTTTTGTATATATGAACTTTAAACTTTCTTTTTGCAGGCTAACACACAGGAGGAGCTCCCAGAATGTCTCCTCGGAACGTGTCGACTTAATCATCTGGATATTGCCAAGACAGTTGTAGTAACACCGTGATTATCATCAACCTCCCAGATTCTACATTTAACTTGTGGGTTTGCACCAGGCAGTAGATTATCGAAAATCCAGTAAAAGAACAGATTTTGTGGCTAGAACGATCAAGCGATTCTCTTGAATACTCACATTAACGTATAGGGTTCGATCAAGACGAAGACAACAGATATGCAGTGTCTAAATTTTTTGGGTGGGGCAATTCAATTTGTGAAGCTCTCTCTTCTCTCTCAATCATGGCTCTACATTTTGGTATAGTTTTTGTCATTTATGGCACAAATTATTATTATTATTATTGTTATATAAACCAAACTAAAGCCAAAACAAGCCTTAAGTCCCATCAAATGGGGTATTATTATTGTTATATAATTAAAATATTTAGCAAAGCAGCATTTTGTTACACTGCTGGAAGTTTTGTCATCAATGTTTATGTAAGCAGAATGCAAATTAAATTTTTGAAAAATAAACTATTTTTATTTATTTTTTGCAGATGGACTCAATTAGCTGTTTGATTGTTGAATTTAGATGTATCAGTTTAGTCTTTCAATTCTGTACTGATATTTACAAACTGTTATTTTTGCTAAAAAGAATATTTAATTGAATAATCAATTTTGTTAATTAAGCTAAAACAGTATGGTTTTTTTGTTTTCTTGTTTTTTTGATTTGTGTACATGGTGATGTTAAAACATCAAAATACACTTAAGCAAATGGATTATCTTTTAGATCATGAAAATTAAATTAAATGCCTCAAATTTAGGGTTTAATAGACATAATTACAATTCAAATTTACCTTGCCAACTTAACATTAGTGCTAGTAATTATTGGGGATCAAATGTCTTATCTGCCTTTTCATAGCCCATTGAAAACCCCTAATTGGGATTTAATCATTTGAACCAAAGTGGTGTGTGGGGTTGTAAAGTTTGTGAATCATATGCTGAATTGATCACAGCTCAAAATCCAGCATTAACCCAATGATTTACCACAATCCCATCAAGAAATGATTGCAAATTTGCAGTTTGGAGAATTTTGACAAGAATTGATTTCAATAATAGATATGCTAATTAATGCTTTATTCTTTTTTTGCAAAAAAAAAAAATATATATATATATATATATTTAGTTGCGACTTTAAAATTAATAAATTACTGATTCACAAGATGATGGTTATGGAAGTGGTGGAGGTAGATGGGTGATGGTGATGGTGATTGTGGTGGTGGTAGAAGTGATGGTTGTTGTGGTAATGTGATGACATTAATAAAATTTTAATTTTAAAAATGTCTTCCATCCTAATAAATTTGTTCAACAATGCTAGATAGTTCAAAATTTTGTAGCTCAAATGATTCAAATCACTCAAAACGACGTCATTTTGACAGATTTAAACCATTTGAATCATAAAATTTTAGACTACCAAACATTTTCTAAATTTGTTTTCCATTTGTTGATCATAAAAAAGATAATTGACTTTTGTCGTCTGTGGTGAACAACTTCGAAGATATTTTTCTTTTATAATCAATAGAAGGAAGAATTGAAAAGCAGAAAATTACATCGCTTAGTAGTAAAACTTAAAAGTAGGCAAAAGAACGTCTCATCCATCATGTCTATAAAATTGTTTTGGATAATTTTCAGTTTTGAAATAGGAAATAAAATAGTGTTTTGCATAATTCTAAAAGAGAGATATAGAAGCTGTTCAAAAAATAATAATAATAATAATAATTATGGAAGAAGGCAGGTCTGATTTTGGAAATACACGTTTGGGAAAATGCTGTGTGCTCACTTTAAGGATGCATATGGTATGTACTTTATTATAAAATGTGTAATTTTATTATAAAATTTTATAATATCAATCACAAAATGTATAATCCCACTACAAATTGACGTAACAAAATATTTATAATTTTGTGATTGATGTTGCAAAAGTTTTGTAGCTTGGTTACGATATTTTTTGTTACACCAATTTATAACGAGATTACACATTTCGTGATTGATATTATAAAATTTTATGATAAAATTATACATTTTATGATAGAGCTACATATGGTATGCACCTCTAAAGGGTGGACACTCAAATTATAAAAGTTTGCTTAGAGTCTGGCCCATTCAAATTTGATCTAGCTTGGGAGGCCCAAACCAAGGCCAAGTTTGGAAACTTGTAAAAAAGTCAAAAAGTTAAAAAGTTACTAAAAAAGTTAAAAAGTTAACACTATTCACCACAAGTCAACAATTACGGCTGCACAACTCCCAATTCGAATTTTTCCTTACAAATCAATTTTTATAATTTTTTATTACACACTTTTCCATAAAAAGTCAAAAAGTTAACCTAAATATACATATTTTCAATCTCAATTTTTTAGTCCAAAAAGACAAAAATTACACTTATTTAGGACACCCCAAACAACCCCCAAGTTTACTTTGGGCTCTTGAGATCCAGGCCCGTATGAATTACCAAAAACTAGATCCAGTTAAGCCTGTGAAATGTAAGCCCATAATTGGCCTTTGGGATCAAGGCCATTTTACTCCTACAAAAAAAAAATTAAAAAAACAAATGAAAGCCTTTGCTGTTTTATTCTCTTTGATAGAGATGGAAAATATATTTCAAACTACATAAAATTTTAAAAAATCAAATTCTAAAATATTAATCATAAATTCAGCAACCAACATGAATTCCCTCCGAAACAAGAAAAAATATTCAAAATAGAAAAATTAAAAATGATACCATTCCATAATAACAAACTCAAAAAGTCCTAAAATTTCACATCAATGGTCAGAATTCACTTAGAACGTGGGCTCACAACCCTAATTTTCAATATACACCAGTGATCCCAAAAAAAATGATCCGAACCCCCACAAATGGTGACCCCCACGACCTCTTCTGGCCTATAATTGGTTAGTTTTTTTTTTTTTTTTTTTTTTTTTTTTTTTTTTCTCCTCCAATCACCAACCCCCACTTATGTGTGGGGTGGTGGGGGTGGTGTTGAGAGGGGATCTCAATCACCACTGGATCTAAAATTCATAGTAACTTTCTGGACATTTTCTTGGGACCATTTTTTTTTTTTTTTTTTTTGATAATTAAAAATAAAGTGTGGTGTAGATTCAAAATTTGTATGATGTGAATTATACCAAAAAAATATGGCCTACACGTCATTTTCCAAAAAAAATTCTATTTTTTGCTTGCTTGTTTGTTGGGCAAATTATGACAGTAATTCATGTACTTTGATCCTTGTATCATTTTAGTTTATATAATTTCAATTAGCTCGATTTTAAAACTCAATTTATGACTGTATCTCAATCTGATTCAATAGATTACAATTCTGAGCATTTTTATTGAAATATACACATAAGTGTCATATGTCATATTTTTATGGATAAAATTATAAATTTATTCAATTCAGTCAGTTAATCTCAACTAATTTAATGATAATTTTCCTTATAAACACTAAGGTGTCGTTTGGGATGTGGATTGGGTTGGCTATTTGGTTAAATTAGTCACAAAAAGACAAAATAAGATTAATAAAATAAAATGTTACGTCCATACCATAATCATTTCATTTTTTTCTCTCACAAAATTTTTTAAAAAAATTAAAAAATCAACCTAAACGAGCTTTTTAGCCGAGGCTAAAATAGTCAAAAAGTTAAAAAGCCAAAAAATCAACTCAACTTCCCAAATGAAGCCTCAGTATATATTTTAATTGGCCAAACAAACAAACAAACAAACAAACAAAAAAATTCAATATATATATATATCTTTTCTATTATAAAGCAAACAACCACGGTGATTTACAAGAAATCAGCTCAAACTGCTTAGGAGTATTTTCACATCCTATTTAGCAATTTCAATTCGTAATTATCAATTTAATTATTTCAGAACACGTCATCTGTGCCAACACTTACAGGTAATTCATAATTGTCAATTTAATTAATTTTTCAAATTACAGAAAATAATATATATTTTAATCAAACCTTAAAGATGTGTTTAGTTGGGAGATTTAGAAAATAAAAGAAAAAAAGTGTGTGAAAGTAGGTAAAATGTAAGTATATTTTATTTACATTTCATCTACCGTTTTCATTTTCCTTCTTAAATCTCTCAACCAAACACAGTGTAAAGAGTATATTTGTAATTGGCATTGGCTTCCCTCCAGTCCAATCACAGACTGGAGGGTGCTGTTAGGTTTGTGGGGATTCACTACGGGTCCTATTTTGATAACCGAATCGTTCAACGTGTAAAACTCGTCGAATACTATATGTCTGTAAAAAATCACGTTGATTGAATATCGATAACTATGTGATTAAATCAGTTTTCCGTCAACTGTTTATTTTTTCACTGTTCATTTTTTTATACGAAACGAATTTGATCACATAGCTATCGATATCCAATACAGACATATAATACTCGACGAGTTCGACATATTGAACGATTCAGATTATCAAAATGAGACTCATGGTGAGTCTCCACAAGTCTAACAATACTCTCCAATCTATGTCGGACTTGAAAGAAGCCCAACTTTTGTAATTTACCTTAGGAAAATGTCTCGTAGCTCAAATTTTGTGACTCAAAAGTGGTTCAAATGGCCAAAACGACATCGTTTTGGCCATTTCTATGTTGTTCTGTACTCAAAACGACGTCGTTTTGACCATTTGAGTCACTTTTAAATTACAAAATTTGAACTACGTAACATTGCCATTTACCTTAATAATATATATATATATATATGATAGAAAAATTGAAAGCGTTGTCCTTACGTAGATGTAATGTCTCACATATCATTGATGAGTCACACCACCCCACCCACGTGGCACGTGCCACATTCAAAAGGTCTCTCCTTTTATTTTCCAAAACAAACTTCTAACCAAAAATATTTCACATGTTACCGTCGCTTTCATGTCCCTGTTTCCGCCTTTCCCGCTCCAGCGACGGTGCTCCTTAATTTTTTAAATTATATAATTTCTATTTTTTTTTTAAATAAGCAACTAATTAATAATTTGAAGTTTTTTTTTTTCTTCATATTCCTAATAACTGCCATATTAGTAAATTGGGTTTCATCTCACATTTTAAAATTTTTATCAGTATGATATATTTTCACATGTCTTATTAGTAAATTGGTTATGTTTTGCATTTATTTGTTTTTTCACTCTATATTTGTAAGAAAAATTTGTCAAAAAAAATAATTATTTGTAGGACATTTTCCCATTCTTAATTTATTAGCCTATCACCCGTGTTATGCACAAGATAATTATAGATATTTATTTTTGTTTTAGATTTTTTTAATATATAAATTATGTTTTTTAAGATTTTTTATAAAAATAATTTAACAATCTTTTCACTAACCATAGTGTATGGGAGAAGTTGAAAAATGTACTGCAGTAACTATACACAGATTGTATTTATAATTATTTGTATGAGGGGATTTTAAATGTTGATCAAGGGATTTTGACCAAATCAATAAATGCAGGCATGTGGAAAGACATGTGAATTGAAAAAAGTTAATAAATGCTGATCAGGGAATTTTGACCAAATCAATAAATGCTAAGTTTTTTTTTAAAATAAAAAATAAAAAATTTAGAAAATTCAGATTGGGATATTGAAACTCCCACAGGCCTTGCGGGTTTAAAACTCCATTTTACTTAATATATATTATAGATGATACCCCACTAATATAATAATTTCCATGTCACCATCATATTATACTAAAAAAAATATACTCCCTCCGTCCCAAAATATTAGTCCCTTATTCCATTTTTCATTGTCCCAAAATATTAGTCCTTCTTCAAAAATCAAGTACAAAAATAATATAAATTTTCTATTTTGCCTTTCTTTTAAATTAATAAATAATATAAAAAGTACAATTATTACATTGATATTCCTAAAAAATGTACTATCAAAAGGGTAATTTTAGAAAAGTTAACTTTTTTCCAATGTAATAATTGTACTATCAAAAAAAATTAGATTCCCCAAAAGCGACCATTATTTTGAGACAGAGGGAGTATATAATAACATAAAAATCGATCATAGAATTGATTCTATTAGTAATTTTTACACAAGTAAAATAAACTGTATTATGCAAGTAACATGTCAAACTAATCTCATAATTCTTGTTGTTAATTACGCTTTTAATTGATACGAAACAACTTCACATAGAATTATCGACCCAGTTTATAAATTCTCATATTTTAGGCAACATGTGTAACATAAAATATTAATTAATTATTATTATTATTATTCTTTTTTATAATTGAGTGTTCGGACTAATAGCTTATGTGCACTTCGATTAAATTTCGAAACTTTAAAGTTAACGATTGAGCGAATCTCCACTGATCTCAAAATTTGGAATGTTTGGCCTTTGTAGGCTTTAAACTTACAATCTCTTGAGTGATAAACTCTTTAATTGCTTTCTTCACCCACTAAGAGCTTGTTTGAGAATAACATTTTGGCTAAAATAGTCATATAAAACAAAATAAGTTATTTTAGACAAATAAGACAAATGTCACATTCAATCCATAATCATTTAATTTTTTATCTCATCAAAATTTAAAAAATCAAAAAATCTATCTCAAACGATGCATTTTAACTCAGGCTAAAATAGTCAAAAAGTCAATCCACATCCCAAATGAGTTCTAAGTTAAATCCCTCACGCTGTGTATGGTTAAGAGATTTAGGAAGATATTTGAAAATAGAAAAAGAAAACGTGTGTGAAACTAAATGAAATATAAGTATATTTTATTCAAATTTTATCTACATTTTCTTCCTCTTTCCCTTTCGTTTTCCAAATTTCTTATCAAATCTTTCAACCAAACACAACGATAGTATAACATAAAATAATTAATAATTACTTTCCTAACAAGTTTTTTTTTTTTTTTTAATAAAATTACCAATACCATCCCACCATAACATGTTAAAAAATACAACTATATGCAAGCCAGCACATATATTTATATTAAGAAATTATTGCGAGTAAATTAATTATATATTTATTTATTTTTGGTTAGAAAATTAATTATATACATATATGTGTATGTATAATTGTATGTAATGTCAACGGTCAACAATGCGGGGAGCAGCCGGAAACCGTTGGCGGTACGCAGCAGTGCTCACGAGAAAGTCAGAAAGTAAAGCCACCGACGCGGGTACAGAACAATACAACAGTGGTGATGATAACGAGAGGAACCAAGTTCAACAGTTAATTGTTTAAGTTTTCACGTTTTAAAATTTTTTTAAAATTTTGTTAAATTTTTTAAGAAAATTTTAGGGTGAAGCACTAATAAATTTTAAAATGTAATTTTATAAATTGTTTAATCATTTTTTTTATGCACCTAAATATCCCATTAAAATAAAAATTACACAAAACGATAATCACTTATATGTTTTGGTTTATTTTTTTAGGAATAAAAGTGAATTTCTCCAAATATAAAATTACACATTTAGGCAATCCACATTATAGAAGTTTTGGATTTTCCCTCTTCCTAGAACAAATCTCATATTATGAACAAAAACCTAACACTCTAATAATGTAACATTCCAATGTAATACACTAAATAACTCATTGTTGTACTTTTCTCAAACGTAACAACGTAATACTCAAAAAAAATTATTAATATACTTTTCTCAAATGTAGCACTCTAATATAATACAAAAGTAACACTCAAATGTAACATACTCCAATTAATGTAATCCCAAATGAAACACTCCAATATAACATTCTCCAATGTAACACCAAAAAAAAAAAAAAAAACACTAAAAACTCCTTAGTATATTTTTTCTAAACGTAACACTCACAGTTTAAAATTATACATTTGTCTAAAATTTACTAATGAATATTTTTGTTCCTTTTGGAATAGTTTGAAAAATTCTACATTTTTTTTACAGTGTTATATTGAAGTATTATGTTTAAGAAAAATACACTAAGAAACTTTTTTGTATGTTACATTAAAGTGTTACAGTAAAGAGTTTTTCCAAAATATTATACTAGAGTATTACGTTTTGAAAAGGTGCACTATAGATTTTTTTTTTTTTTGTATTATATTAGAGTGTTACATTAAAGAGTTTTTTTTGTGATAATACATTGGAGAGATACATTAAGAAGTTTTTTTTAGAATGTTATATTTGAGTGTTACGTTTTAAAAGAGTACACTAAGAAAGTTTTTTTATATGTTATGTTAAAGCATCTCCAATGCATCCTCCATAACTTCAAATATGAAGGATTTGCTCCTCCAACTCATCCTCTAAATCCATTTCTATTTGGGAGGAGGATGAGTTGATCCTCCATATTTGGAGAGAGGATGAAAAATAAAGGATGCCCTCCAAAACACTATTCATTCTATATTTTTTATCATATTACAAATAACTTTTAATATGTAAATTTAATTTTTATAAAATTGGCATCATTAAAAAGTATGAAATCATACCTTTAAAATGAGTATAATATTAAATATATTTTACAAAAATTTTAAAATTAAATATTTGTTAATGAATAAAAATTACTTTTTGATGAAGGGAATATGAAGGGTTGTGAAGGTTTGTGATTGGAGTTTGAATGAATAGTAACATCCTCTATATTTACCTTTTGAATAAAAAAAATTATTTTCATCCTCTTAGTTAGAGGATTGGGTTGGAAATGCTCTTAGAGTGCTACACTAAAGTTTTTTTTGAATGTTATACTTAGAAAAAGTACACTAAGAATTTTTTTTTAAAATGTTACATTTCACTGCTATGTTTGAATATTATATTGGAGTATTACAATTTAAAATTATACATTTGTTCAAAATTTACTAACGATTTTTTATACTCCTTTTGAAATGTTTGAAGAATCCAACTTCATTTTGGAATGTTTGAAATATCCGACTTCATTTTTGAAATGTTAAAGAATCTCATATTTTAAGTCATTTTTATATTCTTTTTGTAATGTTTTCTAAATAAAAAATATTGTCATATAAAAATTCATCTCAATTTTGATTTTCATATATTATGTACCTTATTTTTCTAGCATCAAAAAAATAATAATAATAATAATAGAAATAAGGGTATAATCGTAAATCTAATTTTGAAATAATATATTAAATTTATATTTTCAAAATCAATGAGACTAATTAGTCTAATCTATAAAAAAATCTTTAAAACTAAATGGATCACCATTTATCAAAATGAGATTTATAGGTAAATTTTTCTAAATTTTAAATAAGTTTTTCGACCATGATACATAACTCGAAACCGCGGCTCGACACCAAAACGACGTCGTTTTGGTGTCGAGTTTATTTATTTTTTCTTTTCTTTGTTGCAGATCGGGAAGAACGAGAGAAGAAGAAGAAGAAAGAGGGGGGGTGTCTGCAGAACGGGAGGAGGAGGGGGGAGGACTGGAGGGGAGGGGGCCATAAAAATCGGGGGGGCTGCGCTGGGCGAGCTGTGGCGGGGCAGACGAGCTGTGGTGCTGCGGGGCTGGGTCTCGGCGACGACGGCGGCGAGGCGAGGCGACGACGGGCTGGGACGAAGCTGCGACGGGGATGACCCACGGCGGGCAGACGAGGACGACCCACGGCGGGGCTGGGCTGCGACGAGGACGACCCACGGGCAAGGCAGACGACCCTCTCCTCTCTCTTTCTCCCTTTCCCTCTCTTCCTCCCTCTCTCCTTTCTCGAGCCAGTTTTGAGCCAACTCTCTCGAGCTCTCAAACATTTTCCTAAGTTTTTATCCATCTGAATTCAAATAATTTGATATTTTTACATAATTTTAAATTTATTAAATGATTAATTAATTATTTAAATTTGATTTAAAAATTGGAAGAGACTTTTAAGCCTTACAAAAATGCTTGGGACCTCTAATTTAGAGGTACCACTAGTGATGTGGCAGTGGGTAACCAATCATGTGTCTTGATTTTTTTTTTTTTTTTCCTTTTCCACCTCATTAGAGGTGGGTTTAGAAATGCCTTTTTAGAGGTCTCTAGCATTGTTGTAAACCTTATTTGGGAATAAATTATTTTTTAATTTTTTATGAAAAAATATGTAAAAAAAATAAAAATAATAATGTGATAACCTATAATAATTTTTAAATTTTTTTAATTAAAATATATAACTAACAAACAAAATCTTAAATATATTTAAATTTAAATGATTTACCCATAGTTAACCAGTCAAATTCGGGTCAATTCAAATCTAAACTGGTTGATTCGTCAACCCTCAATACTGGTGGCGCAAGGGATTCTGAGGCGGTGACCGGCACTCGCCAGTTAACCTTTTGTTGTCATATGTTTTTTCACCGGCTGTACCCGGTAACTCTGTCGGTGCAAAGTGTCGGCACCGACACGCGAGATTTGTTCCCGGTAATTTTATCATTATTATTATAAAATCAAATCTGAGGGCTGAGATGATACAGATGAGGAGTGTGGGCCCATTTTTTTTTTGAATAAATTACGCAAATAGTCCTTATAATTTGGGGCTTGTGTCACTTTGGTCCCTGACTTTTTAATTGTGACACATTTGACCCTGAATTTTGAATCTTGTTCCAAATAAGGACAATTGAATATATAATTAGATTTTTTAAGGGTAAAATTGTCAATTTGATAAAATATAAACTAATTTGATAAAAATAAATGTCAAACAAATATTTTTGAATTTTTAAAAATTATTTCTACCTACTAAAAATAAAATTATGTAAAATTGATAAATCTTTTAAACATTTATTTATTTTTTTTACCAAATTAATTTTTATTATGTGTTTGGATGATGATCATGTAAAATTAATTTTAAAAAATTAATCATGTAATTTTTATTAATTTTACATAATTTTATCATTGGTGGATAAAAATAATTTTAAAAAAAATTAAAAATATTTTTTTGACATTTATTTTTGTCAAATTAGTTTATATTTTATCAAATTGACGATTTTACCCTTGAAAAATCTAATAATATTTTTAATTGTCCTTATTTGGAACAAGATTCAAAATTCAGGGTTAAATGTGTCATAATTAAAAAGTCATGGACCAAAGTGACACAAGTCCCAAACTATAGGGACTATTAGTGTAATGAACCCTTTTTTTTATGAGATTTCGTTTTTGTTTTTTTACTTTTTTAGTAATGTGAGAATATTAAATTTTTCACTAAATAAATGATTCATTATTTCACAAGATGTGGAGTCTACACTTTTATGGGTCTATAACATTTTTCTTATTTTTTTAGTAACAATGATATAGAGTTGTAATTTTGAAACCCTAAGAAAAACTTTTATGATATGACAAAAAAAAACAAAGACATAGGTACATACGTCACATCATATATGGACTTCATTCCTTATTATATTACTAGAGCTTTAGATATATCCTTAAAATTTGTTTAAAATACAGATTATTTGAAAACTTATAAATGCTTAGGCGGGGACTTGGATCGGATTGTGTGTGTCGCGAGACAGGGTAATAAGGTGGACTTGGGTATTTGAAGGGTTTGATTGGTGTCGATGGAAATTTTTTAAAATGGTTTCTATAGGTGGCAGGGGCGGGTACAGATATGTAAGCACGTGACTTTACAACCAAGAAATGAGGTGTGCCTCACCAGCTTGATCTTGACCATTCAACCTCTTACTCACTGGAAATGCTTTGGTGCAATATCTAATCTTATACAAAATTATATAGGCCTTCGTCCTTGATGTGAGTTAATTTTTTATTTTTTTTTAATTTTTAGTTATTTTAACTTGGGTTAAGAAGTCTCGTTTTTTATGAATTTTTTAATTTTTTTAATTTTTTGTGAGAGAAAAAATAAAAAGAAAATACTATGTACTCCAAATTTTCTACCAAACAAATAACCAAATGTCTCACAGTCTACAAAATTGCGCATCCCACATCTATGTGAGACATTTGGTCATTTTTTTGTAGAAAAATTGGTATCTTTAACATTATCCAAAATAAAATAATTATGATTTGAATGTGACATTTTATCTTATTGACTTTTTAACCTATTTGTTTGTTTTTTTTTTATATATTTTTTATTTTTTTGTGTGTGGCTAAAATAGCCAAAAATATGTCAAACATAGCCTAAGTTTTTATAAATTTATGTAAGTGGTTAAACAAAAATATATAAATTGAATATAAATTCATAAAAATTTATATGATTATATTAATTTGTGTTGAACTTACATATTTTTATTAAATTATTTATATAAATTTGTAAAAATTTATAATTTTGTATAAAATTACATATGGCATGCGATGCACACCTAAATTTTTTTCTTACCCATATCCCTAATCACTCACTCCCTTTATGATTTTTAAAAAGGGAAATTTACCTATAAATCTCATATTGAGAAATGATGATCTGATTAATTGCAAGAGTTTTTTTATACACCAATTAGTCTCATTGATTTTAAAAAGGTAGATTTAATATATTATTAAAAAATTAAATTTACAGTTATACCTTTATTTCTATTATGTTTTCTTTTTCTTTTGTGTTAGAAAGGTAAGATACACAACCTATAATAATTAAATTTGGAATGAGTTTTTATATGTGAATCTTTTTTATTTGAAATGGCTTAGGATTTGAAATTCTTTAAACATTCCAAAAGAACGTGAGATTATTCAAATATTCCAAAATAAGTACAAAAACTTCTTAATGAGTTTTTAGCAAATGTATAATTTTAATCCGTAATACTCCAATGTAACACTCAAACGTAACACTCTAATGTAGCACTCAAAAAAAACTTTTTATTATATTTTTTTCTAAACGTAACACTCCAATATAGTATTCCAAAAATACTTTTTTATTATACTTTTTTGCAAACGTAACTTTAATGTAACATTCAAAAAAAAAAACTCTTTAATATAACACTTAATATAACACACAAAAAAAGTTCCTTTAATGTACTTTTTTTAAACGTTAAATGTAACACTCTAAAAAAAAGATGTTGGATTATTCAAACCATTTTAAAAGGGTGTGGGATTATTCAAACCATTCCAAATGGAGTACAAAATTTCCTTAGTAAACTTTGGGTAAATGTATAATTTCAAACTGTGAGTGTTATGTTTAGAAAAAATATACTATGTAGTTTTTTAGTGTTTTTATATCTGTTACATTGGAGTGTTATATTTGAGATTACATTGGTTGGAGTGTTACATTTGGGAAAAGTACACTAAGGAGTTTTTTTATAGGTTACATTGGAGTGTGTTACACCGGAGTATTACGTTTGGGAAAAGTTCGGAGTGTTACGCTGTTACATTTGGAAAAAGTACACTAATGAGTTTTTTTAGTATGTTATATTAAAGTGTTACGTTATTAGAGTATTATATTGGAATGTTACGTTCTTATTCGTAATGTGGGATTTGTCCAGAAAGTGAAAAAATTCAAAATTTCTATAGTGTGGATTACCCAAATATGTAATTTCACATTTGAAGAATTCCACTTTTATTCATAAAAAATTAAACACAAACATGTAAGGAAATATCTTTTTGTGTAATTTTCACTTTAATGGGACATTTGAGTTCATAAGAAAAAATAAAAGACTAAACTGTTCACAAGATTATATTTTAAAATTTATTAGTGCTTCATCCTTTTAAAAAATGTAAATGTAAGTTTTTTTTTTTTTTTTTTGAAATAAAAATTATACTTAGAATATTTGAGAAGATTGATCTTCTAATTGAGCCTCATACCCGCCAAATTTCCCCAAATTTAATGACATGTTCGGCGCTCCTGATAACAAATTGTGCCATCAATACATAAGTTCGAAACATCTTTCAATCAATTTCTTTTTGGTCATGACATTACCTAGAACATCAGGCAGACAAATCTCCATTCTAATATTAAGGCCCCGTTTGGCTAAAGTTTTATTTTATTTTTTTGGCTAAAATAACAAAAAATCTAACACAGCTAAGGGTAATTATTATTCAGTATTCTCGGAGTATAAATATATGTTATTCCATAATATTATGATTATTAGATAAGGTAGATAGATGGCGTATTATGTTAGATGATTGGGGAATATGAGAAAGTATATTAAATGATGATTGGATATGAAGTACGAACACGTGATACTCCGGAAATATTTTATAATTTTCCCATATGAAATCACATCACTCTCTCATTTTTTATCAATATTTTCGTAAAACCTCAAAAAAAAAAACTAAATAAAATAACCTACTCCAAAACACCCCTAAGTACACCCACCAAGTAGGGAGATCCATCAACAATAAAAGAGGGGGAAAAAAAAAAAAAATTGTGATACAAAAAGTTATAACAATTTGAATTACTTATAGAAAGAATTTAAAATTTTTATAGGGTGCTAGAACTGATTGAAAAATAAATTAAATCAACACAATTGTATTGTAAGACAAAATTTATAAATTTATGTAAGTGTTCTTATAAAAATGTGTAAACGAAACATAAATTCACATAAATTATTTAAAATAAATTTAAAATTTATAAATTATATAAATTTTTATGAACTTACATAATAAAAGTTTTTCAGAAAAAATATACATATCTATCACATGGCATTTATTTATTGAAGCTCTCCATCAAATAAAATGGCCCACACGTCAAATAATGGGCATAAATTTAAGATGTCCTAAATAAATTAACCATTGAATTCTTAACATTGTTCTAAGCAAATACCATAGTGAGATATTTAAAACCTTGCGCATTGTTCAAAGGTCCATCATTTATAGACATCCAAGGTATTGTATTTTTTTGAGGACGATATTTGTTATTACACTAGGATGTATATAACCAGCTCCACTTTAATGTTATAAGAGCAATGTTAGGTATCATGAAAAATATTTCAGGAAAATGATCATAAAAGATTTTTAATTCTTAGATTAGATATACAATAAGTTATAAAGTGTAATACAAGGATGGAGATCTGTTCATGATTATTTTCATGAAACATTGTTCATGATGCCTAACATTTTTCATGTTATAAACAGTGTATGGTTGGAAACCAAACTACTATTTCTTAATATATTAACTAGTACATTAATAGATGATGTTGTATAATTTTGGAAGTTTTAAGCATTTGTAATTTATATGATAGGTGGAATCATTAATAATGGTGTAACACTAGTTGATACACTAGTGTGTACATTAATTGATGCATATAATACCACCGTTCTTTAATTGCTTATATTTTTAAATACTTTTCATAATGAATTTTTTAAAACATTTTTTTAATCATAAAAATGAATGGCCTTTATTTTTTAAATAACATTCCGTGACCCTTTTTAAAAAAACAAATTCAATCACAATTAAATTATATGGTGCAAGGAAAATGAATCTAAAAATTATAACAAATTTTTAAAAAATTCATAATATTAATTAGCAAAGGAATTTTTTTTTTAAATGACAGTTTGTGGATTTTTAATTTTTTTTAAATTCCCTTTATTTTCAATTATAATTAAACTATATAATGTAAAGAAAATGAATGTAAAATTTATAGCAAATATAAAAATAAAGGACATTTAAATTTTTTTTTTTAAATGCCACGAAAATGCCATTTTAAAAAAATAAAGGGATTTCACTTTTATGATTAAAAAAATGTTTAAAATATTCCATTATGAAAAGTATATAAAAATATTAGGGTAAATTACACTTTACCCCTCTAAAGTTTTATTCATTTCTCACTTTGACTTTTTAAGTTTAATTTTTCTCCCTTTGGCCTTTCATGTTTGCAATCTATCCCACTTTGATCCTTCATATTTGCAATATTTCCCACTTTATTTCTAGACTAACTTTCATCCAAAAAACTAACAGAATCTACTATATCACTAACATAGCAGCTCTATGTGTGATGTAAAAAAATTCACAAAAGATGCGAAAAATAAAAAATAGAAAACAAAAAATTAGAATTTTTTTTAGTCTTTGGTGAATTTTTTTTTTTTCAAATTTATTCATAAACATTATTACATTATAAATGCATCTAGATTAGATGTAGCTAAAAAAATAAAAACAAATTTAACTTAAAAAAGAAAAAAAGCTTACTAAAGACGAAAAAAATAAAAATATACTGACTCAAATACCTGTATTATCAATTTTGAAATCAAAAATTTACTATTTTTTTTTTTCCGTCTTTAGTGAACTTTTTTCTTTTTTTAGCTACATCTAATCTTGATGAATCTATAATATAATAATGTTCATGAATAAATTTGGAAAAAAAAAAAAAAAAGTTCACTAAAGACTAAAAAAAGTTCAAATTTTTTTTAAAATTTTTTGCATCTTAGTAAATTTTTTACATCACATATAGAGTTGACGTGTTAATGATATGACAAATTCTGTTACTTTTTTGGATGGAAGTTAGTTTAGAAGTAAAGTGAGAAGGATTGCAAACATGAATGGCTAAAGTGAAAAGGATTACAAACATGAAGGGCCAAAGTAGGAAAAATCAATCTTAAAGTGCCAAAGTAGAAAAGATTACAAACACGAAGGACCAAAGTGAGAAGGATTGTAAACATAATGGGCCAAAGTGGGAAATAGATAAAACTTTAGAGGGACAAAGTGTAATTTATCCAAAATATTAAAATAAAAATAATTAAAAAAAGAGCAGTTTGGTCTCTAAGAATATAACATTAAATGTATTTAATGCATCATTAACAAGTTTACTTAGGATACTTATTAACAAAATTCTTATTATATTAGGATGTATTTTTTGTACACATTAAAACAAATCTCTATATATATTTTCGGTCACATTATTTACAATGCATGTGCTAGTTTAAAAATGTTTGACATTTATCACCTCTATTTCACATGTCGCTCGTTAATGAAATTTTATTGCATACTCACCCCATTAATGATTTGTAATTGGCCTTTCACCCTTCTAAAAAAAAATTATTGTACAGAGCCGTCCTCTCACATGAAGTAGATCCTACGACATAAAAGCAGGATCATAGTCAATTTTCGTCGTGCAAGGGCAATTTCTCTACTCAAAACTTGTATGGGAGCAATAGTGGCCTTGTTTGGTTTATGTTTTAGAATTCTTTTTGAAAAAATGGAAATAAGTTTGATAATATTAAAAATATAATTTTATATTTTTTAAAAATTATTTATGTATAAAAAATGATAAGTATTTTTTTAAAATCAAACCAAACCTAGCGAGTGAATTTAACTTTTGCTCATGCTCTCCTCAAATTGAAAAGAATGAAAAACTTGTCGTTTTTAATAAATTCAATAACACTTCTCGTGTTTTGTATTTTTAATTAAGATTCCATTTGTTTTGATATAAAATATTTTACACAATAAAATATTTTTTTTATAAATTGATTTTAAACAAAAAAATTTATTTTTGTTTTTCGGCTTTTGATTGAAACTTGAAACAAAAATATTTTATTGTCTAAAATTTAATAAAGTGTCATTTATAACTTTGTAGTGAGTTAAGATATTTATTTGAAAAGAGTATATGTGTTAAAAATGTAATAAGTGAGAGTTGACTTACAAAATTTTTAAAGATAAGTTATTTTTGAAAAATGATGCAAAAATATTTTCTTTAAAAAATATTTTATTTATTTTTGTTCAACCAAACAACGAAAAATGAGTAAAATATTTTTGACAAAATGAAAAAAAACGGAACCTAAAGGAATAGGCAATCACATTCAAAAAATTAAAATAAATTTCATATATATACATATTTTATAAATAAAATTTCATCAAAATGAATTATTTGTCCCCCATTTTGATAATAAAATTGTTTCGAAAATGATATAGATAAATTTATCAAAATGATAAAAGATTGAGACATTTTGATTTCTATTCGTTAAGTTTTGATTTATTTGTGTTAATTTATATTAAAAATATAATATATATATATATATAAAAAATGTAAGTTGCTGAAATTTTTTTTAATTAATAATAAATTTATCACTACAAATTAACAAATTAGAAATAAAACATTTAAAACCATCCAAATATTTTCATCACCATCATCATCATGTCAAAAATGTCAAAAATAACAAAATTCAGGGACACTTTCCGCGAACTCGGTTAAAAGTGAATTTTTTAATTTTTTTGATTTTTGAAGTTATGTTTTTATTTTTTTTATTTTTTTTATAAAAAAATTAAAAAATTAACTTTTTAATGCATAACAGTCAGAGCACGGTCACGTGTCCTCTTTCCTTACTCTAATTTAAAACGATAGTGTTATATGTATTAATTAGTATATCAATAATAGTTATTATATTATTATTAACCTCACTTATTATACAAATTATAAATATCAAAAATATCTTAAATTATGTCGTATTATCAACTAGTACATGAGTTAGTATAATAATTGATTTATATAGCATTATTTAATTTTAAAAAAAAACAAAAAATTAAGTTCGAATCCCGAAGCAAAGTCACGTGACTTCCGGCTGGCAAATCAGATCCGTATACTGCTAGCCACGTTGGCACAACAATTGGAGAATTTTTCAAGTTCACATCCTCTCCTTTCCTTGGATCTTTTACTTGGCTCCCGACTTGGTGGGGGGGTATTATGGGTCTAATTTTGATAAATTAAATCGTTTATATTTTAAAATTTATTGAATATATTATATTTGTAAAAAATTAAATAGATCGGATATCGAAAATCACTTATTCGGATCATCTAACTAAAAACTATTTTATTAAAAAATAAAAATGTTTATTAAACTTTTTTAATAAATAATTTTAGTTCGATGATCCCAACACATAATTGTTAATATCTGATCAATTTAATTTTTTACAAGTATGAAATATTTAATAAATTTTAAAATATGAACGGTTCAGATTATCAAAATTAAGTCTAAAAGCAGACTCAATAATGTACTAATTAATGTACTAACACTAGTTATGATATTATTATTGATCTCATTTATTATACAAATTACAAATATTAAAAACATTTTAAATTTTTTACATCATTAATTAATACACTAGTTAGTATACTAATTGATGCATATAGCATTATTCAATTTAAAAAAATAACAAAAATTAAAATCCAAATCCCAAAGCAAAGTCACGTGACTTCCAGCTGGCAAATCAGATCCGTACACTGCTGCCACGTTGGCACAACAAGTGAAGAATTTTTCGAGTCCACATCCTCTCCCCTTGCATCTTTTCACTTGGTTACCTACTTCGTTGATCATTATGAGCCCAATTTTGATTATTCAAATTATTTATATTTTAAAATTTATTGGGTATATTATATTTATAAAAAATTAAATGGATTGAATATCGAAAACCACGTGTTGGGATCATCTAATTAAAAATCGTTTTATTAAAAAATAAAATTATTTATTAATTTTTTTAATAAATAATTTTTAATTCAATGATCTCAACACGTAATTGTTAATATTTGATTAATTTGATATTTTACAAACATAATATACTCAATAAATTCTAAAACATGAACAAGTCAGATTATTAAAATTAACCCAAAAGCAGGCTCAATGATCCTCCAAATAAAGAGCTAAGTAGAGAGATCTACGCAGGGTATCTGAACTCGAATTTTTCTCTCTTTCTCTTTCTCTACCGACGCCGTAACATGTACTGTGGACCGCACACAAACGTGGGCTCGTGCACACATTTCTTGTGTACACTCACCACCGCTCATTGCGCTGAGAACTGCCACGTCATCACTAAACTTGAATGACCATAATACCCGTCTCAAATTTATTGGCTTGATGTGCAACAATATCAAGAGGAAATTACACTTTCACCATAAATTATGGGTTATTTCTTGTTTCGGTCCTTACAAATATTTTTTCATTTTAGTCCCTAAACTGACTTTTGTTTCTCACTTTGGTCCAATTATCCACTCCCGTCATGGTTGAGGATAGTTTTGATATTTTAATAGTTAAGTTTTTTCATTTTGATTGCTAAAAATTAAGTTAATTATTTTAATCACTAAAATTAAAAATTCAACTTTGATCTCTAAATTCAAACTGAATTCCAATGTAATCTCAAAACTAAATTTATAATTTTAGTTTCAACTCAAACAGAATAAATAAATGGATAAATAAATTATAGTGGGTATGTGTTGTTGGTAGATTAAAGAACAATTAATCGAAGGCTAGGGATTTGTGAAAGGAGCTAAGGTGTTGGATTTACATAAGGAAATGTAAAGAAATGGCCTGAGTTAGTATATGGTGAATGAGAAGGGTGAAAATGGAGTTGGGTCACGAAAGGTGGATGGTGGTAATGGTCAATAGTAGTGTGTAAGATAGGAAAATGAAGGTGCAAAGAAATGGATGGATTACAAATGACAATGGTCTATGGTGTTACGTGATGAGAGAGGTTATTTTTACAAAGGAAAAAAAAAATGAAGGGTGTAGTGAAGAGAGTGCATTTAGGAAGGGGGAAAAAAATGAAAATGTGAAAGGTGAATGGAAGTTCAAGAATTGTGAGACCACATTTGAGTGGATAGTGAGATAAGCTGTGATTGAGCTTGTGTGGTTCTGTTTTTTAGAAAATAGTTTTCAGAAAATTTTATTTTTTTTATTTTTCGTATTTTAATATTTTTAATGAATTTTTTTAATATTTTAAGTAATTTTTTTTTTAAAGTTTTAGACACATCTAACATAAATACACTTAAAAAAATATAATATTTGTGAAAAAAATCTTTAAAAAATATACTAAATACCAAAAAATACGAAAAAATATAAAAATTCAATACATTTTTCATATTTTTGTGTATTTATTAATTTTTAAAAATATTTTTCACAAATATTTTACTATTTAGATACTTCTAAGTAAGGTACATCTAAAAAGTAAAAAAGTTGCTTAAAATTTTAAAAATATTCATTAAAAACAAAAAAATCAATTTTCAAAAAACATAATTTAAAAAATTGAAATCAAACACACTAAATATATGGTGGTGTTTGGGAAAAACTATTTCCCAAATTTTTTTCTCATTTTTTCCACTAAAAGACAAAAGTTTTGCAAAACCAAAAAAAACACATCCAAACAAAATATCACATCCAACCCCATAATCATTTTACTTTTTCTCTCACAAACATCACATCCAACCACATAAAAACCCAACTATCTTCCCAAACACCAAAAATTTTTTATCTAATAAAAACCTACATCTAATAAAATCTACATAAAAACTCACTTCCCAAACACCCACTATATATATATTTTTCTGAGTTAGGCAACTTTTTTTGGGTTGAGGTTCAAATATTTTTTAAGAACCAAAGTTAAAATAATATTTGAAGGGTGAAAGTGTAATTTAACCAATATCAAAGGTTGCTATTAATATTTTGTCATGAAGCAAGTTTAATGATGGTTACACCGTCCATTCCTTCATCAACCCTCATATATATACGTGACAACCGACACATTGTAAAGACAAATAATAATCTCACTTCCTTAACGCCTCATTTGGCTGTCAACTTTAAACCTCTTTTTTTCAGTGTATTTTTAATTTTTAAAAATTTGAGACGGTTTTAGATGCCCATGAAATTGAAGAGGAAAAAAAAAAAACCTTTCTTTTTATTTTTATTTTTTTAAAATTCAAAAAATTTCTAAAGTCGTTATCTAAATTAAAGAAGAAAAAAAACACACACAAAAAACCATTTAAAAAAAAAAAAAAACCAAATGAAACCTTATTAGCAGATCCCACAAAATTGTGAAAGCAGAGAGGGGTAGAGATGTTATAAGTTTAGATGACAAGGAAGGATCAACTAAATGATGCATAAACCTTTAAGTGTTTGAATAAACGAAACTAAATGTTTTTTTTTTTTTTAATTAAAAAAAAAGTCACAATCAAAGTATGATTTAGCAGACAAAGAAGCTTATATAAATCTCATGTGTCCATGTCAAGATGGCATCGCCAATAATTAAAACTACAACGACTTCAATTTATTAATATATGTAATGCACGATCAAGACATCATTTATTGATAAATTACATCTATAATTTAGCCATTAAAAATTTAATTCTATTAATTTTATCATTGTCTGAATTAAATACTAACCTCTCAATTACTTTGAGAAAAGTTTAAGCAGAAATTATCAATTAAATTAAATCGACACTACATAAAAATAAAATACAAAAATTATAGGGCTAAATTGGTACGATTGAATCTACATGTTTCAAATTGATAAAAGAGATAAGTTACAGGGACCACATGGGCAAAATAATCTAATTAGTCTCTTCAAATTAATTGAGAGGCTAAAATTCAATTTAAAATGATTTATTTTTTTTAGTGATATATTTCAATTTTGGGCATTAATATATATAGCACAATCAAGACAACATATACGGATATATAAATAAATAAATAAATAAATATTTAAATATTTCAAATTTAGGCATTAAGAGTTTGAAGTCAGGTGTGCTCACCCAAGTTGGGTGCATCACCATGTGCACTGGCCTTAGATTTATAAACATCTCACGTCCTTCTCTACCGACACACACACACACAAAATGGTGGGTGGATTCAAGTGATAGACCAGTAGTTTCGGTGTTGTAAATAATTTAATTAATTTATATACATATATAAATAAGAAAATAAAATAGTCATACAACTCGAAAGTCTCTCTCTTCTGAGACATTGCTATCATAGTAGCACACTTGATTTTATTTGATAATAACAACAATATTAAGAACATAAATAAACATACATTAATTTATATTGAATCAAACAGGAACTCCTGATTCGATGCAAATGAATGTATTGAACTAGATATGATTGATTGTTCAATTTGATGTAATTTTTCTAATATTTATAAATATTCTAATAGACTCTTAATGTATTTTTTTATTTATAAATATATTTTTTATTAGTAAATATAAGTAGAACACATATTTAAACCTAACATCACGGTCTTATTTTGCCAGCAGCATACTAGGTCACTTGAACATGAAAAGATCCCTTTGAATGAGCATCTTTATTTTTTATTTTTATTTTTTTTATTACTAAATATTATGACAAAAATTAAGTTGTTTAGTTAGAAACTTCTCCCTCAATGCTTCCTATAAGTCATTCAAATTTGATTTCAGTTCTTCTATATCTAGATAATTCGATTATAGAATCGAATACAACTTTCTCACATAGAGTAAGTTTTATCAAATATGAGAGTCCCACATCATGTAATAAGATTGTGTCATGTGGGTGTTGATTTCCGACCATACAATTAAACGGAAAACTCAGCTGGAGAGCACCGACAGAATAGATTAAGCCCGAACACTTGCCAACAAGAATATGAGAATACCGCGGTGGTTCGTCCACCCGGGGGCACTCCGACGATTAAGTCAGTAATCTTATCTCTCACAGATATCAATACAAGTAATTAAATTTCAACAATGAAAGCATAAAAGCATCTCAAATAAAGCATATCTTAGACCCACGATGGTGCCTTACTTTTATAATGATTCCAACTTCCCCTAGAAGTCTTACTTCATGGGACTTTATCCTTTATAAGGATAACATTTATCACAACTCACGCTATTCAGATTAAGATGAACTCCCTCAAGAGTCTCATCTCTATCCAAATAGGTAGCTTGATGTCATCAAGGACTCTAATCCTCTATCCAAATATCTCGAATTCCAATATTATCGTACCATATCTTGGCATCATGATCCGCCCACGTGGCACCTCGGCTAACAACCTTGGCCACGTAGACTACCTAAAAAAATGTCCCCACAAGTGCCCCCTAGGTTCTATTACCTCTGCAAACTGAGGTGATGGAACCTATATATGTACTTCTCCGACCGAGATCGTGACTCGTTGGCACCAAGAAACAAGGACTCAAATGTCCATTCATCAATAATCAAGAGTCAAGAACCAAGAACCATGAACCATTATGTTCCATTTCATCTAGGTCCAACATCTCGACAGAGATCGCACTGCTAGTAGAAATCATGACTTACTAGTTCAAGAACATCAAGATCCTAGTATCAACTCATCAGAAACCAAGAATAAACAAGTTCTGCCCCCATTCAAATTCAACATCTCAACCAAGATCAACATGCAACTGAAATCATCATGTTAATCGAGATCGTCATCTCAACCGAGATCATCATCTCTACCGAGATCAATATCTCAACTGAGGTCATCATGTCAACCAAGATCATTATGAGATTGGAGCGTACCAATCACGTCCCCATCATGTCGCATCAGTTCTGCCCCCCGCCATCTGACGTCAGCACAAGCACGTCAGGATTCGAAATCATAACTTTTTGCCATATTTTTCTAATTCCAACAAAACCATTTCATCTTCCTATTTCATCTCTATCTGTGTCCCTAGACTGTCTTTATCTTGGCCTCTGCAAACCATCATCGCTGTTCTTAAAGCATTCATTACTATGAAGACTCCCTTTGTGCCCAAGGTTCAAACTCTACCAACTGAACCAGACTAATAGCCAAACAATTCATCAGCTGCTCCACATATCAACCCACCATCTCAATGGCAGTGAAAACACCGACATAGCGATAATCTTGTAGCTAGAACTAGGAACAGGAAACATTGTGGTCCTAAGCTCCCAGCCTTAGACCTTGATAATTTTCCAATCGCCTTATCTGTGAGTAACCATCGTCGTAACCAATGATGACATGTCTCGCCGAACTCTTGTTGTAGAAGACCTTCTTGTTGACATCCCTGATGTCATAAATGTGCAATCCACTCCATCTCCTTATAGTCAATCCAACATGCTCATGTCTCTAGCAACTCAATATCTCGAAAGAGAAGCACATGAAGCAAGTGGACCAAGTTACTGCTGCCAAAGCCGAGGCCATTACTAAGGCCGAAAAAACAAGTCAACATGGCCTGCAATAAAGGCTACTATCTTGACTGGATGACAACCCTCAAAAAGATGTCTGTCCTCGAGGACTCACTCCTCCGTGATATGGGTCAGCTCAATGTCCTTTTCCCTCCCTCTTTCAATCAATCTGAGGATGAGGTCGAGGAAGTAGAAGAGGCCGACGACGAGGAGGTCGGAGACAAGGAAGAAGCCAAGGCTGAGGTTGCCGAGAAAGAATCTGAAGCTGCTGCTGGGGCCAAGTCCCCAACTCTGAATGAGCAAGTCCTTGACTTGACTTAGGATAAGGAGGATGAGGTTCAAAAGACCACTTTTGAGGCCAAGGTTGAGACTGCCAACAAGAGCTTAGATGACACACTACGTGAGATCGACGCCGAGGTCCAAGCTGAAAAATCTGCCAAACTATCTGCCGAGGCTAACACAACGCCAATTGCCAAGGCAGGGCAGACTGTGGAAAATGCATAAACTTTGATTTTTCCTCCCTTTTATACTTTTCCTTCTTACTTTTGGACAGCTGTAATCTTTTGTTTGAAAAATGTTAGCTTTATATTTGGCCGATGTGCCCCTTTTGTCTTTGTAGATGAGCAAGTAATCTCTTATGCCAGACTGAAATGCCTTTTTGTATCTGAACAAGTTGCTTTTCTGAATACAAGTCTTATATCTTCTTTCAAATATTAAATGTATGCCTTATTTTCTTTTATGCATGTTTGCTGTTTTCTTTCATGCTTCTTATGCTTCCAAACTTAGAATATTTTTGCATTTCTTCAAAGTGTACCTTAACTGTACAATAACTCCGGGATACAATACCTCGAATAAACCTTGACTGTTTGCCTCGGCTAACCATTTTCATACCTCGGCTAACGCTTTAAAAATAAAAATATTTTTACAAGTGTTATTATTTTTTTACCTCCATACGCTATCTTCTATTAAGACTTCACCATTTCCAAGTTTTGACAACCTAGTTGGTCATCTCGGGTAACATGTACCTTAGATACTTTATTCATCATTGTATCGGCTAACTCCAACTTGTAAATTTCTTCGAAATTTTAACAAGTGTTAAGCCCATTTCTGAAAATTTCAACAAGTGTCAAACTTTTAAGTTTGTTCATTACTCAAGCTCTCTGCCTCCTAATGCGAACCTAAGTTCCACTTAAGTTCACATTAAGCATGTGACTATGGTATTTTGCCGAAGTCAGATTCAAACAAAGGCTTCCCGAGGTGTTTCAACCTTGGTTTCTCTGTTAATGAACTTAGTTCCATTCTGAGTTTGACTCTGCCGATATGGCAAGTCTAGGTTAATTCAACTTAGTTCAGCGCCATTATATGCAAGTATAATTCAACTCTGCCATATAATGAATCTAAGTTATTCGTCATGTTTCATTCAAAAACATCGCCAACTTAGTTCAACTCTATTATATGCAAGTATAATTCGACTCTGCCATATAATAAGTGTCACGACCCAAACCCGCCCCTATGGGTTTAGCACCGTAACCGGCCAGTAATCCGTGATTACCGAAGGCCTGCTTAACAGTAGAATAATAAAACAGAGTACAGGGGCTGGCGGAAGCCAAAACAGTAATTTAAACAATGTCCAATGAGTTGTGGCAGTCTGTATGCAAAAAGACTTTTCATACATATATACAATCAATGCAAAACAATATGTACAACATTTACAATCATTCAGGACAGGGACTTAATCCCTATTAAAATAGTACAGTAACAGTCTAAACAGTTATTACAAAACAGATGCAGAGACAGACGAGGGAAATAAAACACCCCTAAGCAATAGCTTGGCAGGCTCGGAACCTCGCAGTGAGACACAATGGTTGGCTTGACAAAAAGGGGAGTCTAACCCACGCTCCTAGCTCCGGTCTGGTGCCTGAACACCTACATATATATATAAACAGTGAGCTAAAGCCCAGTGAATAACATAATGCGTAAAGAGGTTAAGAATGAATATCCTTTCAGTATTGAAAACAATCAATTGATTCAGTATATCAGTCATTTAGTCATAACAGTCATATGTGGTACATCCATTAGCATAGCAGTACAGTAAACAGTAGGTCTTAAAAGACGGAACAGTCAATGATGGCCATCACAACAGTAAACAGAAGTTCCAAGATAGAAACTAACAGAGATCTCTGTAACAGTAGCAGTAATAGTAAACAGTAGTTGCTATGGATGCCACAATACAGTTCAGAATAGAGGACAAACATTCAATCAGTAAACAATATTAGTTCAGAAACAGTACAGTTTAAACAGTCACATTTGAACATATCTTTACACAATTGTTACTCACAGAGTTCTGGGCTATAAGCAGTTAGAGCGCGTCTCCGAAAGCCAACCCTATACAGTGACAGAACGAACACACACTAAGTTCACATTCGGGAATCAAAGACTTAGTCCCTACTTAGACTCGGTATGGTTTTACAACTATATCCTCATTAAGATGCCTTAAACTAGGCCTAAGAATGCCTAGGATGGAATGAGGATGCAAAGATGCACTTTAAAATATTTTTCAGAATTTTCAAAAAATAAGGGATCCGCTCGAGCGCAAGTTACTCCGCTCGAGCGAACATGCAGACAAAGGTTTCCGCTCGAGCGTAGACTTATCCGCTCGAGCGTACTGCAAAACAGTCAAAAGTGCTGGATGTGTGAAAATCACGCTCGATGGGCGCTCGATATCCGCTCGAGCGTAAGACACGAGGTCCCGCTCGAGCGTAAATTACCCCGCTCGAGCGGACTGCAAAACACAACAAAATGCTGGAAGCACAATTTTCACGCTCGAGCGCCAGTCACCTCGCTCGAGCGTAAGTTCAAAATCTGGACTTCCCAGATTTGAACCTCAAGCTCAAATTCAACTTTAGATGCAGCAAAACCAAACCTTTTGGGCCAAATTTTCAAAAAACATTCCAAAACTCATAGTTTAACATGATTCAAAGCTCAAATGTAACATCAAAGCCCCAAAGGAAGATCAATTGAGCCCAATTTGAAACTAAATTTCATGAATATGAAGAACATGCAAACATGCAAGAATTTAACCAATTCAAGGCTTCAATTACATGCTCTAATGAGCCTCAACTTCCAAAAACAAGATGAAAACATGGACTCTAACAATAATATGAACATGCATGTACCAAATTCCATGTAATCAATCTCAAAATGCAACAATGAAGACATGCATGCATGATATATGCTGCAATTCAACATTTTAGGACCAATTCTAGGCTCAACTCTCAAACTTCCATGAACCATGCAAGACAATACACAAATACATCAAAGAGGGGTTGAAATCCTTACCTAGATCTTCAATTACAAGTGTAGAAGTTCAATTAGGCAAATCTCCTACAATTTCTTCAAGTTTTTCAAGCCAATTCTCTAGATGAACAATCTTCTCTCAAGACTCTCTCTCTCTAGTCGGTTGCTCTCAAGAAAAATAGGCTGATGAAATGTTTTGTTATAATGTAATAAAACTCAAGGTGTAATACAAGTGGCCCACTAGATGGCACTAAGGTAAATAAGTCCAACTCTTTCAATTTGGCTTAAATTAATCTAGTTTAATCATACCAAATCACTTTTCTGATAAATTTGCCATAAAATTACATAAATTCTAATGATCATAAAACATCAATTGATTTCAGATTCGGCCGCCGATAAGGCCTTCAATTCGCAATTCAAAACATAAAACATGGACAGATAAGTTTAACAGTCAACAGATAGATATGCATTTAAACTAGTATATTCAATCAGTCAGTTCAGTATTTCAATCAATTCGATTACTAATCATATTCAGTCTCAGTTTAGCAATAATCAGTAGGGTTGTCAGTGATCAGTGGTGAGGGTTATTACAATAAGTCTAAGTTATTTGTCATGTTTCATTCAGAAATATCGCCAACTTAGTTTAACTCTATTATATGCAAGTATAATTCAACTCTTCCATATAATAAGTCTAAGTTATTCGTCATGTTTCATTCAAAAATATCGCTAACTTAATTCAACTCTATTATATGCAAGTATAATTCAACTCTGTCATGTTTCATTCAGAAACATCGCCAACTTAGTTCAACTTTATCATATGCAAGTATAATTCGACTCTACCATATAATAAGTCTAAGTTATTCGTCATGTTTCATTCAGAAATATCACCAACTTAGTTCAACTCTATCATATGAAAGTATAATTCGACTCTGCTATATAATAAGTATAAGTTATTCGTCATGTTGCATTCAAAAATATCGCTAACTCAATTCAACTCTATCATATGCAAGTATAATTCGACTCTGCCATATAATAAGTCTAAGTTATTCGTTATGTTTCATTCAGAAACATCGTCAACTTAGTTCAACCCTATCATATGCAAGTATAATTCAACTCTGCCATATAGGAAGTCCAAGTTACTCATCATGTTTCATTCAGAAACATCGCCAACTTAGTTCAACTCTATCATATGCAAGTATAATTCAACTCTACCATATGATAAGTTTAAGTTACTCGTCATGTTCACCATGGGAACATCGCCATAAGACATTTCGGTCTTATCACACAATCATGGATTCCAACAACAGTTTCACGCTTTTTTACATAGGCTTCGGCATCCTTCTGCATATAGGGTCACCAGAATCCCTATGATATAGCTCTGTGGGCAAGGGATTTGTCCCCTACATGGATCTCATGTAAAAAGTCTTCATCTTGGAAAGGATGTACACATCGTAATAAAGGTCCAGTAAAAGTTCTTTTGTACAGATAGTTTTTTGTCGACAAGCAGAACTTGGCCAACTTCAGTTTGATCTTGTGTGTGTGTGTGTGTGTGTGTGTGTGTGTGTGTGTTTTGGGATCTGGGATATGCTCATTTAGGCTGAGCTCTTGTTTTCTCTTACCTACTCATCTAGGCAGAAATCTTGTCTTCTGGGATCTGGGATCCGAGATTTGGAATCCGAGATCTGCTCACTTAGGCTGAGCTCTTGTCTTCTCGGACCTAATCATCTAGGCCGAGATCTTGTTTTCTAGGATCTGGGATCCGAGATCTAGAATCCGAGATCTGCTCACTTAGGCTAAGCTCTTGTCTTTTCGGACCTAATCATCTAGGCCAAGATCTTGTTTTCTAGGATCTGGGATCCGAGATCTGGAATCCAGGATCTGCTCACTTAGGCTGAGCTCTTGTCTTCTCGGACCTACTCATCTAGGCTGAGATCTTGTCTTCTGAGATCTAGGATCCAGGATCTGGAATCCGGGATCTGCTCACTTAGGCTGAGCTCTTGTCTTCTCGAACCTACTTATCTAGTCTGAGATCTTGTCTTCTAGGATTTGGGATCCGAGATATGGAATCCAAGATCTGCTCACTTAGGCTGAGCTCTTGTTTTCTCGGACCTAATCATCTAGGCCGAGATCTTGTCTTCTAGGATTTGGGATCTGGGATCTGGGATCTGGGATCTGGAATCTGGGATCTGCTTGCTTAAGTTAAGCTCTTGTTTTCTTGGACCTAATCATCTAGGCCAAGATCTTGTCTTCTAGGATCTGGGATCCGGGATTCGGGATCTGGAATTCGGGATCTGCTCACTTAGACTGAGTTCTTGTCTTCTCGGACCTAATCATCTAGGCCAAGATCTTGTCTTCTAGGATCTGGGATCCGGGATCTGGAATTCGAGATGTGCTCACTTAGGCTGAGTTCTTGTCTTCTCAGACCTACTCATCTAGGCCGAGATCTTGTCTTCTGGGATCTGGGATCTGGAATTCGGGATCTGCTCACTTAGGTTGAGCTCTTGTCTTCTCGGATCTAATCATCTAGGCCAAGATCTTGTCTTCTGGGATCTGGAATTCGGGATCTGCTCACTTGGGCTGATCTTTCTATACTTGAAAGTCATCTCCTTGGGAGCGCTCATGCCCCCTGTCTTTGCATCCCTTTTGGAAGGGTCTTCATTCCGTTAATGTCGACATATTCTCCATCTTCGCTAAACTAGTCGTTGCCGACATGTTGATCTTGCACGATAATGGCCATCTATTCTAACTAAGTTCCCACAGACAGCGTCAAATTGTGGGTGTTGATTTCCGACCACACAACCAAACGGGGAACTCAGCTGGAGAGTACCGGCAGAATAAATTAAGCTCGAACACCTGCCAACAAAAATATGAGAATACCGCGGTGGTTTGTCCACCTGGGAGCACTCCGACGATTAAGTCAATAATCTTATCTCTTACAGATATCAATACAAGTACTTAAACTTCAACAATGAAAGTATAAAAGTATCTCAAATAAAGCATACCTTAGACCCACGAGGGTGCCTTACTTTTATAATGATCAGTGTCCAACTTCCCCTAGAAGTCTTACTTCATGGGACTTTATCCTTTACAAGGATAACATTTATCACAACTCACGTTATTCAAATTAAGATGAACTCCCTCAAGAGTCTCATCTCTATCTAAATATGTAGTTTGATGTCATCTAGGACTCTAGTTCTCTATCCAAATATCTCGAATTCCAGTATTATCGCACCATATCTCGGCACCATAGTCCGCCCACGTGGCATCTCGGCTAACAATCTCGGCCACATGGACTACCTAAAAATATGTCCCCACATGTCCGATTCTGTGATTGAAGTATGTACATTTAGAAATTTTTAATTTAGCTCATATATTCTAAAGGCTACTCCACTTATTATCAATTAATTTTCAATTGTATACTTCTAAAACTTTAGCATGATATCAAAATTAAGTCTAGGGTTATTTCTCCGACGAAGTTTACCTTGCATGTAGGTCTTTTGGGAAGTTGCCAAAAAAGCCAGCTTTTTGGCTTTTCAGCTTTTTTACCCAAAACAATCCAGTTTTTTTGCCAAAAAAACCACTAAAAAAGCCAAAAAACCAAAAAGCCAACTTTTTATCAACTTTCCAAAACACTACTAAAAGTTTATCCCACCTCGACTCTCTAGGTCACCTCAAGCCCTCTAAAAATTCTAACAATTTTTAATGAATAATTAAGTTTTTTAAAACCTTATGCTCCCAATGTAAATTACATCAAATAAATCAGAGACAGACAAATGCATCTACAACAATGTAGGCAAAGAAACCAAACAAAGTGCTGTCCACCAAGATATATAGGGAGTAGACATTAATGTTAATTATAGTAAGGTTTCAGGTTTTGAAGAATAATATCTTGTAACAACTTTATTTCTTATCTTTCAAGTAAAGGAATGAAATGGTAATCATAGCTCTCTACAATGCAATAGATTTTTGCTTTGAAAAAAAAAAGAAAAAAAGAAAGTATACTGTCTATTTTTTATAAGGAAAAGTTACAAACTCAAAAATAAAAAATTAAATAGTGTTTATAAAATATAATAAATAATATAGATTTAAATTTAGTGTGATACGATAATAAATCTCTAATTTACACATTTTATTTTCTAGACATTTTTTTGTGTTGCAATGTTATCCACTTATCCATTTGCCATTGATGCGGTTGACAGAAATTGAGAGCGGAGAAACCAAAAATAAGTTTGATGTAAAAGTGTAAGGACTAAAATATGACGTTAGTTAAATTGTAGTGGTGTTTCATATGACAAATTTTGTCAACTTTGTTAACGCTAGATGGACGAACCGATGACATTACAACTTGATTTAAAATAAAAATAATTGAATTTAAAGAAAATTTTGCTAAAAATATAAGAATACAAACTATAATAAACCCTTTACAAATAAATGTGCGCATATATATACACATATATAGTTACCACACATCTATCATGCAAGGCATGATAATAGTGTTAGGTATTGAGAGGGTACGATTCCATTTAGTTTTTTCAAATATAAATCATGTTTTCATCATGGCAAAACCATAGTGCTCTATACAAGTGCTTCAAGCCTAAACCCACGACAAATTAAATAAATTAGGTTGAAATCAATTTGCTTTTCAAAAGAGAAGTCTTTTAGAAGGAAGCGATTCAAAGAGTGCAACCCAAGTTTGGTTAAAAGACAAAGTTAGGGTAATCCCAACCCCTTTCAATTTTTTGAATGCATCTATTTATACTTTTCATGCATATATATATAGAGAGAGTATTTTGAAAGGGATTGATGCCAAGAGTACACCTCAAGTCAGTTAAAAAATATGGTGACAAGCTTATGTTGTGCTGTCACTTTTATTAACCTTTTCTCTATTATTTTTCTAAAAAAAATTGAATTGCCCTGAAAATCCAACAACATAGTTTATTATTAGAAATAACTAATTTATTTTTTAAATAAAAAATTAATTTTAAGTCTTAATAGTTTATGTGTAGAAAAGTTTAACAAATTGAAAGTTAAATACAAATAAATTTGTTAATGGTTGAAATTTTTTTTTATCATTGTGTGAGCGATCCTATGTAAAATGTTCATAAAAATAATTTCTTTCAATGTTTTAAAAAAAATATATATTCTAAACCTGAAATTAAATCATCATTTATGTTAATCAAATTTATCAAAATCATGAATTCTACTTGTATCAAAATAATTTTTTTTGAAAAAAATAAAAATAATAGAAAATTTTATAATATACAAATTATGACTTGGTTCTAACTCATGGTGTATTATTTTGGTTATTAATCGAAAAGGTCTTTCAATCTCTTATTTTTTTTCTATGTCTAAAGTGGTGCATCATGTTTTAATTATGCTTTAAGTGATATTTGATTATGATCTATTATAATACTTTTATATGACAATATTTACGTATTTTATTACACGAAAAAATGCTTAAGATAAGTTGACTCAAAAGTAGGATTTATGCTTATATCAGTACAATCGTAAGAGTTATTCACATTGATATATAAAAAATTACAAATTCAAATTGTAAACAATGTCTTCAAAGGGAATCAGGCAAAAATCTTTATAACCTTAATAATTTTAATTCTCAAAAGAGTTCTGATTAATTATGTGACACATCAAAATAACTGCAAAATTTTTTATTCTAACCAAATTATTTTTGCATATCTTTTCTTGCAGAGCTCAGAAAGGTGCATTATTGGTAATACTATAAATTCAAAATTTTTATTTAAAAATTATTCAAGAAACATCAATAAGTGCTTTAAATATATACAATCATTTTCGATGAATCATTATTTTTTAAAATAATACTCCACACTATTTATCATTTGACATTTCTCAATTTATCTTCTAAAAACTTAATATAAAAAAGTATTGCATTCTATTATTTATTTTAACCAATCAATATCAACAACAATGATTCATCCCACTAATTTAGGAGCACTAATTGACCACTAATGAAGTGGAAATTCAAGAGCAAAAAAAAAAAAAAAACACACGAGCGAAACATCCCATCATGTGGGACCCACACCACTTTAAATCTATTAGTGCTCCTCTTTTTAGTGGTCTCACGCATTTTTCAAATCCCAATTGAGTTAATTTTAATTAATGTAATGATATTTTATATTATTTCTATAAAAGTGTTACTTGAATACTTATATATAATAAATTCAGTTAAATTATTTATTTATTTTGATAATTTTAGTTCTATTATACTATAAAAGTGTAATTATTATATAATGATTTTATATAATATATATTAAATTAAAAGATAGTAAAATAAATACTTACTTTGATATTAAAAAAGATAGTTAAATTAGAAAGAGAATTAATAATATAAAATTAAAAGTGATTCTAATTTTTTATTTTTAATTTTATTTTTATATTTTGTTTGAAAAATAAAAATATGTAGAAATAGAACTAGACAAAATTTATTTAAAAGATTAAATATAAATATGTTGTGATTGGATTAAGAAGAAAATACATAAATTAATTATGTAGAGTATTGATTTTCTTCTTTAATATTCTTTTTGAATTATTCATACATATTGTATATAGGTATATGAGATTTAAATTAAATATAATATTTTGTAATAAATAATTTCATGTTAAATAAAAAATTAAATATAAATTAATATTGATAAAATATAAAATATAAAAAAAATAATTTGATTTGTGCGATGCACATAATTAAATACATTCTGTTTTATTTATTTATTTGTATATCGAGATAATTTTTTTTTTCAAATATCATAATAATTAAATTATAATCATATATATGAAAAATAAGTATTTTTCAAATAGAATCCATATAAAATTAGTTATTATAATTGAAATTGGATTTGTGTAAAACTTTATATGTAAATGAAAAAAGGCGTGCTGATGTGAATTTTGTAGAAAAAAAAAACAAAGCCTTTAAAATGTGTCACATAAGTAAAGAAAAAATACTCTTTTTAATAGTATATATATATATGATGCCATAATTGGCTTTAGGTGGTTGAGGGTAATAAGTTTGTAATTTAGGCAAAAAAATTTCCTCCTCAGCAATTATTCTTAGAGGGTTACTATTTACACCTACTTTATTTCTTTAGACCCCCTACTTTTTTTTATTTTTTTAATTCCAATTTTGTCCAAATATAAAATTTCATTTCTACCCTTATCGCTAACCTTCTAACCGTAATGTCCTAAATCCTGACCCTAATTCCACCGGACATGCCCATCAGCACCATTTGGGAAGATAGTTTAGGAGTTTTTTTGGCTATTTTAGCCACAAAAGACAAAATAGGCTATTTTAGCCACAACAAACAAAACATCACATCTAACCCATAATCATTACACTCTTCTCTCACAAAAAAAGTCAAAAAAGCCAAAAGTCCTTTCTAAACCAAACTTTTTAACCCAGGCTAAAATAGCTAAAAAAAGCCAAAATGTCAAAAAGCCAATCCACTTCCCAAACGACACCGTAGTCTTCTTCATCTTTTTTGGCCGACCGTCCATTGTGGGCCGTTCATCTTCTTTCACCTCTCCCGAAACCCGAACCCTAGACCTAGGGTTTTTAGAAATCGGTGCTGGGCGGTGATGGCAGCGATTAGTGGGTCGCGATGGGGAGAAGAAAAAGAAGAAGAGAAGAGGAGGATACAGTGGAGTGGGTGATGGGCGATGGATCGCGATTTGGGTTTGCAGCTGTTGGTCGCAATCTGGATCACAATCTAAAAAAGAAGAAGAATAAGAAGAAGAAGAAGAGGCAGCATCTTGAAGCCTTCGAGGCACTTGACATCGTCTTCAATGGCGGTAATGAAGGGTTGGAGAGGAGAGTGTGAAGTGGGTTTTTATGTTGGTTGTTTTGGGTTGGTTTGGAAATAGAGAGGGAGGAGGTTGCCAGAAATGGTAGAGGTTGCCAAAAAGAAGATTGCCAACAATAAAATGCTACCGGCGGTGGAATATCAAACTTTTGAATTGAACGAGGGCTAGGGTTTGAAGGTCAAAAGAACAAGGGTATAGTTAGTTTTAAGGTGGGAGTTCAAAGAAAAAATGAGAGAGTTTCAATTATGTGAGTGGGGGTTCAAACAAGTATAGGGTCCAAAAATAAACAAGTAACGATATTTAGTAGCCCTCTTACTCTTATTTAAATTGCAATTAATTCTCCTTCTTTTTCATCACTCATATCATAGTAATAATAATTTATTTTATTCTTCTTATATAATAAGGCGCACAAAAGTCATCCAAACTACCAAATATGCCTACTATAGAAAATGAAAAGATTTTTTTTTTTTTTTTTTGTATATTTATTTCATCTGCGCTTGGATAAATTTGATAAGAATTTAGAAAAAGAAAATGTGCGAGAAATGTATAAGATATAAACTATTTTTTATTTTCCTTTTCTTTTTTAAATTCTTACTTAAATTTATAATTTAAACACAACCTAAGTCATTTAAATCTACAATTTTGGTGGAAAAAACAAAAAGAAAGAAAGAAAAGAAAGAAAAAGTTAACAAAGAAGAGGTTCAGTTTTTAAATGGCTTTTGCTTTGAAGGGCTGACCCAATTATGTCAAGCTGTTAAAGGATATCTACCAAATATGTGAAAAGTGTTTAGTGGGTCAAACTTTTAAATTTGATTTTTAATCATTATGATTGTAATTTATTAAATTTTATTATAATATTATATATAAATCATAGAAAAAAAATTCTTGCATTGCACATAATTTTGATGTCAAGATTCAAATTTTGTGATGAATTCCCCCCCCCCCCCCCCCCCCCTCCCCTCAGGAATATTGATTTCCATCAATGTACCAAAAAAAATAAATATGTAATAAATGGCAACCAAAAAAATAATTCATCAATGTGAAAGAAGAAATGTTTAGGTAGAAAAAAAACAAAAGATAAAAAAGTTATAATGTTGCATTTTGTAGATGCCGTAGATGGATTTTGCTTTCTTTGTTTGAGCTTTTAGAATTTTTTTATTTTTATTTAAAAAAAAAAAAAGATGTTAGTTTGATAGAAATAAAACGCAAAATTTTTCATTTTTTTTTTCACTTTGCTTGGTTATGATAAAAAAATAAAAAACATTCTCATTTTTGTATGATTTTATGTTTTTGGAGAAATTTTTTTAGTGTTTATTTTTGTCAAAGTAGTTTATATATATATATATATATATATATTTTTAAAAATCAGAAAACAAATTATGAGAATAAAACCAAATAAAGTTTTTGAATTTTTAAAAATTATTTTCTTTCTAAAAAAAAAGAAAATAATATAAAAATAATAAATACTATAAATATTTGTTTACATATTTTAACCAAACTTATTTTTGAAATTGAAAAATAAAATAAGATAAGGCAAAATTATTGGAAACTCCCATTTGGAAAATAAAACAAATTAGAAAATAGGTTATTTATTCATAAATTCCTTTTCATCTGCTTATATTCCCCTTAATCAAAATTATTTTTTTATGTTTCAATAAGTTCTATAGATAACATAGTTACCAAAACACCCCTAATAATAATAGAGTGAAACACGCATTAATGTTCACATTGACAATGTGAATGTTTTATGATATGAACATTCACATTATCAAATTTATTTAATGTGAATATTCACATCTTGAAATATTTAAAATAGCCTAAAATAGTGCACACCAAGTTGCTAAAGGTTTAAAAATATTTGTAAGAGTAAAATTATTTATAAAATATCTTAAATATGATAATTAAAATTTGATAAATTAAATGTCTAAAATAATAAAAATAATAAAAATATAAGAATATCTGATGCATTAACTGAGATACGAGTATTTTTTTTTAGAGAGAGATATAAGTATTTAAATAAATTCTGTTCGATTCTAATGAAGCTCGAAACCCTAGCTTTAGAGGGAGGGAGATGATCCAATGCTTCGTATGGTAGCAATTGTCACTGCCCTTGAGAAAAAGAAGGGACCCAAATTAAACCAATCCCATTTGAGTGGACCCCAAAAGCAAGAAGTCATTGCTCTATCATCATCGGGGTCTGTTGGGAAGTGGGTTATAATTCACTTTTTAGATTATAACCCACTTCTTTCTCTTACAAAGAGCTGATTATAATTAATTTTTAATCAACTTTTAACCAAAAAATTAATTATAACTATCTTCCCAAAATAGCTCATCATTTCTCCAATTAATATATGAAAATGAGAGATTTTTTTTTAAAATTTCATATTAATAACAATTTATTTGAATGAAATGAGACACATATAATAGTAATAATAATATGGACCACCCTGTACATAATCACATGGTTGA